>JAHWXV010471250.1:0-11295 GCA_024586415.1 Phrixothrix hirtus | reverse complement strand
TATATATATATATATATATATATATATATATATATATATATATATATATATATATATGCTGGGTGTCCCAGAACGTTCACTCCAGCTATTAACTCCGTTATGACAACAGCAAAAATTTTGATTTTTGGAGGTTATGCATTAGTCTTAAGGAAGTTTACATCTGTAAATAGAAGTCTATAGTTTGACGTATAACTTCGGTGTTGTCAATGTCAAATTAAAAAAATCAAATAGAATACCCTATTTATTGTCACGTTAATAAAAAGCCTGTTTTATTTACAATTTATTGATATAAAACCTAAAAATGTCGAATGAAATAAAAAAATCAAATAGAACACCCAATTTATTGTCACGTTAATAAAAAGCCTGTTTTATTTACAATTTATTGATATAAAACCTAAAAATGTTGAATGAAAAATTTTTAAAAACACACTTTAGAAAATAAATTGTCTATTGTACAAAAAGCATAGTTGTCTTGGATTGCTTGTTTATTAAATTTGATAGCCAATAGAAATTATTCGATCGACTTATTTATGTGTCATTAAGCCACAAAATGTCAACGTTATTTACGTGTAACGAATATGTTGACATGTTGTTAATTTATGGGGAATACCACAAAAATGGGAGAGAGTCTCCAATTCTGTATAGAGAACGATTTCCGAATCTTACCCCTCCAGCCCATACAACGTTTGCCAAAGTTGAACAAAAACTGAGAAGCGATACTTTTCCTAATGGCAAACAGCAAAGAGTTCGTCAAAGTAACGTACGGAGTAAAAATAACTCAATAGATATTTTGGCATACACGGCGATCAATCCTCATGCTTCCGTCCGTCAGGTTTCAGCAGCAATGAGTATTAGCGAGATATCAATACAAAAAGTATTGAAGGAGCATCAGTACCACCCATTCAAGATCCACCTTGTACAAGGTCTTACGCCTGAAGATCCTCAGGTATGGTTACAATTTACAGCAGAAATTCTAGTTAAAATTCATGATATTACTTTTTTTTAGAATAATATTCTGTGGAGTGATGAAAACCGTTTTCATGATAATGGAATTGTAAACCGCCACAATTGCCATTATTGGTCGAACCAAAATCCACATTAGATAAGAGAAACAACACATTTTTAACACATTTGGGGGGTTAATGTTTGGTGTGGTTTACTAAATGGTCGTATCGTTGGTCCGTACTTCTATCAAGGTACTTTGACTGGTGCACGATACTTAAATTTTCTGCAGACTGATTGCCTCGAATTACTGGAAGACATACCCATCAACGAAAGGAGAGTCATGTGGTGGTAACAAGATGGTGCTCGTCCTCACAACAAACAAGGGGTAACGGAATATCTAAGCAGGGTTTACCTAGACCGCTGGATTGGAAGATATGGATCCATACATTGGTCTGCATGGTCACCGAGTCTTACTCCTATGAACTTCTTTATTTGGGGGTATCTTAAAGAACTTGTATATACTACTCCGCCTGTTAATTTAGAAGACTTGCAAAACAAAATTATTCGAGCTTGTCAAAAAGTAACGCCTGAAATGATAACTGCAGCATGCACAAGAAATTTATTACATAGACTTGAAACATGTGTAACACAAAATGGAAAACAGTTTGAACACACGCTATAGTTATTTTGTTTTTCGTGTATAAATTTTACGTATTTTGTTACTACTTATTTCTTTTTTTGATTTGTCTTTAAAATATCTTAAGTTTGGTAACGTTGCATTCTAAATAAATCAGGCTTTTTATTGACATGACAATATATGGGGCATTCTATTTGACTTTTTAAATTTGACATTGACAGCACGGAACTTAAACATCAAAACATAGATTTTTGTTTACAGATGTAAACTCCCTTACGACTAATGCATGACCTCCAAAAATTAAAATTTTTGCTCTTGTTATAACCGAGTTATTAGCTGGAGTGGACGTTCTCGGACACCCAGTATATATACTCAATGTAATGTATCTCAGCCCCCGTCTCCTATAGTTCGTATAGGAATCAACTTAAAAGTGCAGATGTATACTACAAGTTGATGGGCAAATTTGGAAAATGATTTCAATTATACGGTGTGTAACAGAAATCGTGACATACCAAAGTTACGTGTTTCTTAATGGAACACTCCATATTTTAGTGCATTTGTAAATTCTGCATGTGGATTGCCATTTCGTAATATAAATATACCCCTAAAGTCGCTAGTTTTCAAGATATTTTCTAATTATTGGAAATTTCCTCTATAACACAGATTTTGCAACAAAAGAATTGTTCGGATTAGAAGATTTTTGCATTAACAGTAGCCCTAAAGGCCTCAGGCTTCATTTTAATACCCGTAGAATATTCATAATTTATACAGGGTGTTCGCAGTGGAGCTCCAAAGAATGAAAACTTCAAATTAGTAAAACTCAGAATTTTCAAATGGAACACCCTATATATTATTCCACCATCCGGTGCAGAATCGAATTCTACATCAATCGCTATTACTTCTCCTATGCCTATCTTGTTTACCTTTTCAGTTATTAAAATTTTCTTGTTTTTGATAGGGTAAGCTCATATATCACTGTATTATACTTATTAATTCAATCTTTTCGTCTTTAATATGATAGTAAATTTTTATTAAAGCATTATATGATCTCGATTAGTAACCATAGTTTCAAACGTTATTAGTAAAAGTAATTGATGTGTTTACTCTGGTATTCGTTCTAAATTTTGAATCTAGAAATTGAAAAAGAATTGTTGAAAAGAAGAGCTTGTTGATGTGATTTTAATGTTCGATGAAGTCGACCGAAACTGTTTACCGGCAAGTAGACTGTATGCTGAAAAATATCTCTACAGAAGATATCCAAATAGCTGGCCACTGAATACTCTACTACTTATACATATTTGTACAAAACGGTAAAATTGATTATTCAAAACCAATTAGACACACGCCAGAGAGTAATGACGAAAATACACTAAATTTACTATTAGGAATTATCCAAAACCCTACCTTTAGTTAGAAAGAAATTAGCAATGTCTTAGAAATAACTAAACGATCCATGCAGCTTTAAAAAAATTACTTTTCACGCCTACCATGTGCAATTAAATCAGAAGCTCTTGGACTTGATCATCTGTTAGGATTTGAAGTTTACAAAATTCTAGAAATTTCCACTTTTATTATAAATGTTCTTTTTAGTGATGAGGCAACTTTCCATAAGAATATTCATGTTAATCAACATAACTTTCATTACTGTAGTAATGAAAATCCAAAGTTTTACCGACAAACGAACAGCCAACATAGGTAGTCCTTAAACGTATAGAATGGATCATTAGAAACCAGCTTATTCGTCCTTATTTTTGTCAAAACCATCTGAATGGACAAATCTATTATGCGTTTTTACAAAACACTTTACCTATTTTGTTAGAAAATGTTGTACCGAAAGTCTGCAACATGATATGGATTCGGCATGACGGAGAACCAAGTCGCTATATCATTGATTTAAGAAACCATCTCAATACTATTTTCCCAGTCAGATGGATTGGTAGAACAACAGCCAGGTAGCCTCCAACATCACTAGACTTAAGTAAAACATGGTTTATAGAGAACCGCGAACTACTTCACAAAATATGTAGTAACGAATCATCGATGTTTTTGCTACCGTTACGCCAGGATGTTAATACGAGTTAGTTGATTTTGAATGATCGTGTACAAGAGGAACTTTTGTAATGTATTTTCGTTTTTCATTTCAAACAAATTATTAGAATTAATAAATGTAATACAATGATATACGAGTTTATCTTACTAAAAACGAGAAAATTGCAATAACTAAATAGGTAAACAAGATAGGTATAACACATGTTCATAACGATTGATGTAGAGTTCGGTTCTGCATCGGATGGGGGAATGATATATAGGGTGTTCTATTTAAAAATTCTGAGTTTTATGAATTTGAATTTTTCATTTTTGGAGCCCCACAGCAAACACCCTCTGTAAATTATTGTAATTCTATGTGCATTACAATGAACCCTGGGATATTTAAAGTACTACTGTGAATGCAAAGGTCTTCCAATCTGAATAGATATTTTGTTGAAAAGTCTCATAGTGTTGTAAAAAAACAAACTGCTTTTTATAATTAAATATAATTCTTTTCTTAGAGCTGTATGACACTTCTTGAATTTTGTATAAAATTCTGTACAAATATTCAAGGTTACAATTGACTAGATAAAACAGCATATATTGTATTATAAATATAGTATGTTATTGCATTTAGTTAACTATAAACTTGAAATTGTATACAGAATTTTATACAAAATTTAAGATACTGTCATACAAATCCTATAAAGTTTTATGTTTACTATAGTTTATAATTTGCCATTTTATTCGTTCTTATGACAATTATACCTAACATATTTATTAAGTTATATTGTACAAAGTACAATATTGATTGCAAATAAGTAATTAATACTGTTATTTATTTTATTTTAAGCAAATTTGCTTCATAAACTGAAACTTTGATGAAGATACATGGGAGAGAAAATCTTCAAAACGTTCTCTCCACTACTACCATTAATGAAAATACATTTCATTACTTCTACTGCCAGACAGCCGCGCATGGAAATATAGAAACTGCTTGCGCACTTCTCAATCTATAAGAGAACACATTGAGTGTGGTTGCAAATGTTGTTAACACTTGTGTTCTTATAGCGTAGGCCCCTTCTGCTTGCAGTGGTGGGTCTGTTATATAGTATCTCTCTTGTTAATTAAGTTTTTACTAGTTAGTGCCTGCGTATATTAGATAGTAGAGACCAATTCCAAATGCTCTCTGACGATGAATTAGCGTTGTCGAGTTGTCAATAACGGTGACAATTGGCAACGTTGTTCAACGTTGTGAATATTTCGGAACCTGAGTAAAGTTTCGACGTGCTAGCCGCGGCGAAGAAGCTACTAGTCGCGGAAATGGAGTACTCCTTCGAGGAGGAGGCATCGACTACCGCAATTCGTGAAGTGTGCGAAACGAAGAGGGTAGGTGACGCCGACGGCTTCACGGAAGTGAAGCGGAAGAAACAGGCGAAGAAGGTCATCGAGACACCTGCAAATCCAGTCAAGAAATCCAATACCTTCAAGGTCTTGAAAGAATTTGTACCACCAATGCAAGGCACATCAGCTGTAGCCAAAGTCACAGTTTCACCGATAATTTTCTGGGCTAAGGAGAAGTAATATGAAATCGTTATGCTTCAAATCAAAAGGATAACAGCTCTCAGGACACTTAATGTTGCATCAGAGATAAATATCCTCCCGACCACCCCCAACTACTACCTAGTGATGAAAAATCTCTTCGAAAAAAAGAAAATACCATTCCATGTCCAACTTCCCTCAAAAAAAGTCGCGGGGGGTCTTTATCAGAGGATTACCACAGTCACTCAGTGACGAGGAAATTCTAGCGAACCTCAAGCACGAGGAGCTTTCTGCGCTATCCATTCGTCGGATGCGGAGGGAACTCCACGCTATTTCAATACCGCTGAACTATGCGGAGCTCTAAAAAAGTAAAGGAAAAGAAAATCTTCCTAGTAAAGGCGGTGCTGCTTCTGAAGATGAGCATAGAGATATCGCGTAGAAAAAGCGGCAGACTACAGTGCCATGGGTACCAGAAATTCGGACACACGTAAAAAAACTTCCACACCGAGCTCATGTGCGTGAAGTGCAGAAAGAAACATATCTCCGGCAAGTGTGGGAAATCGACGATGACTCCAGTAACGTGTGCAAACACCGCCAGCTACAGAGAGTGCCCACAGAACCCTAAGTCAAGAAAAGTAGCGAAGAGTACACGAGGAGATGTGTTCTACGCAGATGCCGCTAAAACCTTGCCCCCAACTAAAATATCTAGCGCAAACGTGAAACGCAATTTCCAGGAGAGGGTTGAGCCTCCTTCCTTAATCCGTACATAAACATTATCACCCAGGTGGACAGTATCATCATAGAAGTCAAACACGACACAACATCGTTTACGGAGGAAATCGGTGAAATTTTAATCTGTTTACCAGAAATAATTAATGATCTCGGAATCTATAATTCCCTACTGGGAAGCTGCCTGCGGGAAAAACATTCAAATTGAGAACCTAAACAGTGAGGACGAAGATGACAAAGGATAAAATATTCTGGTACACGGTAGGTTATTAGGTTCATCGTTGGTACTTCTCAGTCGAGTGCCATCATCCGAGTCGACCAATTCTTTCATTATGTGTTGAGTGTGAACTAAGTTATCCATGCCTTTAAAACTTAGTAATTAATAAAGCAAATTCTATTGTGTTGAGCTTTAGATAGCTTAACAATGTTACATTGTATTAAGGAATTCAAAAGATAGTAAAGGAATACAATTATGTTAAGCTTAAGGTTAGCTTAACAGATTTAAGTTACATTGAAGAATTTAAACTATTCTCTGGTCCTTCCCGATGTTAATAGGATCCAAAATGGAAGCTCAGAAGGACGTCACAACACTAGCGCGCTGTGACAAGTCGTTGACGACCCAATCAAACGTGAAGAAGACTCGGTGAAAACTAAGAGCGAAACCGATTCGATTTAGCTGGAGCAAGCAAACAAATGTTTGAACCATCAACCGCAATAGCGTCCAACTTGAAGATCCTAATTAAGGCATTAAGAAAAATAAATACTGCAACCATAAAGGAAGAAGAATGGAAGTTCCACGGCGATGAAACGGAACTACCGCAGGAGCTCATAAAGGAGTACGAAACAAAGTTCGTGGAAAAGAAGACGGAAAAATGGCCATAGAATAAATTGATGAGGTTACAGAAAAGTGGGCACCAACATACAAACACCTACCTCATTACGTGGTCGAAATTCAGACTTTACACGGTCCGATTTGATAGCCCGTCGGTATACGCATAGCTGCACGCGCCACTATACGGTCGAACGCAAACAACCGAGGAAGATACGGACGCGTTCATGCTGAAAAAGCGAGCGCTGTACAACCGTCTGGAACCGCTACTACCAGAAACAGATGAGTGTCGCGTAATACTGACATTTTTGTGACCGAAAATTCGCTACGCGTTTCGGACAGTGCCGGTAAAGACAATTGAAGAACTAATAGTAACGGCGTGCGCGATACAGGCCGAGTTTAGTGCATTAACTTCACGTGACTGGTCCAGCAACCGAAAAACGAAGTGTGAAGGAAATCGCCGAAATCAGTACTGCCCGAAGAAGAAGAAGAAGCCTAAACACTAAAAAGGGGTTGTTTCTGCCGAAAAGCCCCAATCGCTGCGGAAAATGTAAATAGTGTGTAAAGTAACGTAGGCGATGCTTTGCCGTTACCGGACAAATATAATGTCAAGTAAGAACTTAAGGAAAAGGACGTGAGCATTCATATGATTTTGGGATTAGCCGTACCTCGCCTAAATACTGAAATAGGTGAGAAGCAATTACATGCGCTATTAGATACGGGAGCGTCAATAAACGTGGTGTGATGTGGCATGATACCTAAGGTGCGTCGAAACGGACGCGAATTCTGGTATAGGTTGGTGTCGGTAAACGCAATGCTCGTCACGGGTGTAACGTGGAATAGGCCTATAAAAATTCAGAACGTCATCAATAGGACACATATTGAAGTTATCGTCAACCTAAAACAAGAATTAGTGCTTGGCGTGCCAAGGTTAACCGCGAACGACGCTATACTTGACTACTAACGAGACTGTGTGCATTTCGGGAACGGAGCCCGAGAGGCAACATATTAGATCCCAACTGTTAAAGTGAAGTCCAATACCCAACTACTATTGACTTGGAACATCTGAATAATTTTTCCAAATCCAAATTTCAAGAATTTCTCGCCGAATTTGCAGAAATTTTTGAAGAGTACCGGCGTCAAATCACGACGAAAACGATTCACCACGTTATTCGTTTTAAAACTAAATGACCGGTGCGTGCACCATGTCATCGCTACGACGCGGAAATCACTAAAGTTATGTTAGAGGGGGGCAAGAAAATGCTAGCGATGGGAGTAATCTAACAATTTGTCTTGGGCTATAATAGTCCCATCGTACTGGTGAAGAAGCAGGATGGTGGTCAACGTTTCTGCGTCGATTTTCGGAAACTCAATGGCGTTACTACAGATAAAACATTCTTGCATCCCATCGACGGTATATTAAAAAAGCTTGGAGCGATCACAGTTTTTAGCATACTGGACCTAAAGTCTGGATATTGGCAGGTGCCGGATTGTGCTACATACCAATTTAAGGTCATTCAGTTTAGCCTGAAGAATGCTCTAGCATTATTCCAAAAGCTGATGGTTCAGGAGATGCTAGTCGACTATTCTCAAAATTTCACGATGGTCTACCTGGACGACATTTTTGTATTCTTGCGTTCTGTACAGGACCATTACCAGCACCTGTATTACGTCATCGGGCGCCTACGTAAGCACGGACTATACGTGTTGTCGGGTAAGTGTAAAATTGCCGTCAGTAAACTCAAGTACTTTGGACATCTAATCACCCTCAACGGTATCAAGCCGCTGAGCAAATATATAGCACAAATTCGGACGAGCAGGCGGTGAACCGCGAACAGATAAAGAACTGCAGAGCAATCTCGGCATCATAAATTAGATGCGCAAATTTATGCCTCGGTACGGTAAAGTGTTCGCACCAATGACGGACCAACTACGCAAAAGAAATGAATTTTCATGGACTGACGTGGCAAACTAAGTGCTAAAAAGAGTGCGCGAACTAACATCGGAAGCAATAGAACTCAAGCGACCACGCCCGGACTGGCAATACGAACTGAAGATAAATGCGACTAAACGCGGAATCCGACCAATGCTAGTTCAGTGGCCTCAGAAGGGCCAACGATACATCATAACTCACGGCAGCGCTACATTCAAGTCGCACGAAACGCGATATCACTGCAATCAGCAAGAGCTTCTCGCAATCGTATGGGCATCCGGAAACAACCTATTTTTAGAAGGAAGACCGTGCACCCTCTTAATGGACAGTAAAACACTAACGTAGCTAAATAACTTAAAAGATAAATCAGCGAATCTAATACGACGGGATTCATCGTTACCAAACTAGTCTTCACAACCGTGCAGGGAAAGAAAATAAATTGGTCAACTTTCTGTCGAGAAGTATCGACGAGGCGCTGGAGGTGCCCGCCGACCTCTACAACCTAGAAGTCCTGCTACCTTCGGAAACTAGCCATGAAGCAAAATGGGCTCCTGCGTAAAACAAATGGAATCACTATATGAACAAATCTAAGAAGCAAACCAACAAGACGAAACGTGAAGCATCTTTCGATTGCGTCTCCGAATAATTCAACGTCAAGGTCTCCGGGAGAAAGGAGATCAATTGTATTGGAAACCTATGCAATCGAGGATGACGCCTTGATAAAAATGGAGCAAGGAAAAACGATTATGTACATTCTATTCAGCTGGAAGAAGAGGATATTTCATAAATTCCACGTTTTTGTCTCCGCTAACCATCCTAGGGGTACTAAAACAATCCGCGTCATCTAAAGACAATACTACTATGCTGGTCTATACGACGACGTTCGACAATACGTCCGATAAGATATCATGTTCAGTTCGATCAAACGAGGTGCCTCCAATCAACCGCTCCTATAACCGCACAAACCGCAAAGAAGCCGTTCCAAATTCTCAGCATTGACGTTATGAGCCCGTATCCAATTACGTTGAAAAAAATCCAGTCATATTGGTCATGACTGATGTCTTCATAAAATGGGTGGAAGCTTTCCCGCTGCCGACGTCAACCACGGTACTAATAATTCAAATGACGGAAGATAGGGGTATTCGCAAACAATTATAACCGACTGAGCCTCACAATTCATACAAGAAAGACAGGAAACTTTCTGCGAACGGAACTATATAAGACGCCAAACGACACGCATAAACCACCAAAGAGCTAATCCAACTGGACGAAGAAATTAAGAATTAAAAAAAGCTCTGCGAGCTCTACTGATGGAGAAGAATGAAAATAAATGGAATAAAAATCTGCATATGGCACTATTTAATCTACCTACTAGACGTAACGACGTAACTGGGAAAACTCGTAATGAACTGGTAATGGGAATAGATCTCAGAGGACCAGGAGAATAAAACAACGCCGGATTAAACCAATCACGCGTCCCCGCTAATCAAAGGCACAGAAACACGCGAATAAATCAAAACATGTACATTGAAAGATATATTGAATCAAAAGCGAACGCCCCAGAAGCCCTATCGGGTGATTTGGTAGTGGTAGGACATCCTGAAGTAGGCAACCCATTCACGCCAAAATAGACTGGACCACACCGAGTTATAACAGTAGAAAACCCAGCCGAGATAACAGTTGAGAAAAATGGTGAATACGCAAAAATCCATATAGACGACGCCTATCCAGCACCAAATGACCAAAGCGTAGAGTCGGAAACGTCGTAATTAATATATGTACTTTTTGAAATATATAAGGTAGTATCAGTGTAATGTAAATTTTTGGAATATTTAAGTTAGCATAAATGAAATGTAATTATTGAAATATTTAATTAGTATAAACGAAACATAACTTAGACATTTTTGAATTGTAATTATTAGTTTAATAAGAAAAATAATAATAAATAAAACAACTGTGCATATCAGAGTGTGAATAGCCCCACTCAGTCGAATAACATCATCTGAGCTGAGCAGTTGCTCCATTTTGTGTGGAGTGTGAGCTAAGTTGTCTGTACCTTGACAACTTAGTAATTAATAAAAGGGAATTCTATTGTGTTAAGCTTTATATAGCTTAATCAAGTTACACTATATTAAGGAATTCAACAAATAGTAAGCTTAAGGTTAACTTAACAGGTTTAAGTTCCATTTAGGAATTCAACGTATTCTCTGGTTCTTCCTAATGTTGGCATGATCCAAGATGGACGCCCAGAAAGACGTCGTGACGCGACATCCAGTGATGCGACGTTGCGAGACACTACCATAATGTAGTTAGTTGTTAAAATGACAATTATAAGTAGTAAGTTCTTTAATAATCCAAAGCACTACTGTTTTAAAAGCAATATTCAACCAAAAATTTTAATAACTTGTAATAATGAGCATGCAACTCACTATGACAAAATGAAAAATATATGCTTAGTTGGAAAATAATTAAATAATTGTTTTTGAAATGTCTTCTGAATGAAATATCACAGCACATCTAATCAAATTAGTTCTAAAACATTATAATATATATATATATTGAATTTGGCTTTCAACAGACAATACCCGCGGAAGCCTAAAACATAATATATATATATATATATATATATATATATATATATATATATATATA
>JAHWXV010471232.1:0-15767 GCA_024586415.1 Phrixothrix hirtus | reverse complement strand
TGTGTGTGTGTGTGTGTGTGTGTGTGTGTGTGTGTGTGTGTGTGTGTGTGTGTGTGTGTGTGTCTGTGCGTGTGAACAACATATCTCTAAAACTAAAAGTTGTAAATGAACGGAATTTTACATTTGAGTTCGTATCTATACTCGCACACGACAAAAATTTTACTAAAATCTAATAACCGGAAGTGCTACTTTACTCTTGTCATTTTTTGGTTTTACGCGATTTTCGGGAAATCGGTTTCAACAATTTTTTTTAAATTTATTGTATTTCTTAGCTATTTAATGTTCTTTCATATAATTAAAAGAATTTCTCAAAAAACTGTCCGTAAAACGAGCAATCGGAAGTAGTCTTACCGTTAACTGTGACTAAAATAACTATGAAACTGATAGTACTAAATAAATAAAAATTTGCATATGAGATCTCAGCTACCTTTGTATGCTAAATCAAGAATTTTGCTAGAGTCGAATAACCGGAAGTATAACTTTATTTCTGTTATTTTTAGATATTTTCCGAATTTTCGGTTTTTCGCGATTTTCTCAAAATCAGCTCTGACGATATTTTAAAACCTTATTTTATGTCTTACCCATTTAATGGGCTTTTATGTAGTTTAGGCCGTTTCTCAGAAATTTTTCCGTAAATTGAGTAACCGGAAGTACCTACACCGTTAACTTAAATTAAAATAACCATTAAACTAGAAGTTCTAGCTAAATGTAAATTTATATTGGTGGCCGTAACTACATTGGTATGCCAAATGAAGAATTTGGTTAAAATAGAATAACCGAAAATTCCACTTTATTTCTGTCAGTTTTAGATATTTTCCGAATTTTCGTTTTTTCGCGATTTCCTTGAAATCCATTCTAACGATTTTTTAAAACTTAGTAAATTTCTTGGTTATTTCATTACGTTTTACATGAATCAAGCTGTATCTCTAATAAACTTTCAAAAGTTGAGTACTTAGGATATTTTTTGCGAACAACATATCTCAAAAACTAAATATGATATATGAATGAAATTGTATATTTAAGTTTTTTACCTTTTGCACATGAAACGTCAAGAATTTAGATATAATCGAATGACCAGAAGTGCACCTTTATTCTTGCGATTTTTAAGTTTTTTTGCGATTTTCTAGAAAACAGCTATAACTTTTATTTTTAAATGTGCTACGGTTATTATGTATTCAATGCCGCTTTACGTGAACTTGACAGTTTTTCTGAAAAAGTTCGTTGAAGCAATTTATTAGAGAAAATTTCCGGAGTTAAGCAGCCTTTCGCCTGTCCACTAACTTGGATTGGTGACCGTTACAAGTATTGTTTCCAAAATAAACATAAACAATAACCTAATCATTTGTGGACACTATTGGCATATCTATGTGCGTAAGAGAAAGTCGTGTGTTGTTTCACACCAGATTTTTCAATGTTACAAGGCGTTCCTTTAATAAGGTACGTTGGGTAACACTTCTCTACTGATCCGTATTTATTCATTCATGCAAAGTCGAATGCTACAACTGTGTGCATTGAAAACAAACAGCTTTGTGCCCCAAGTAATGAGAATAGCATTGCATTCACTTTTCAGTGTAAATTTAGTTATACATTATTACCACTTATTAACATTGTTAAGACATTTAGCGAATGCTTTTATTTTGAAATATTTCTGATACTGTAGGATTATTTTAGTTTTTTTTATTCTTTTCTTTATTGTTTTAGGGTCTAAACCAATTTATGGAATTAAACTTGTTATGAATAAAAGATTGAATGATATTCAATTTATTTCATAGATTTGTAAGGACTGACATTATTAATTCTACAAGCTCTAAAAGCAAAAACATTCAATCAATAATTATTTATTATTCATATTATTTTAAAATGATCCTTCTAAGAATGGAAATGTTAGAATTTGCAGAATTAATAATACCAAACTTTACAGATGAATAAGAGGAATTGAATATCAAATAATCTTTTATTCATTATAATTTTAATTTAATAAATTGTTCGAGCTACAGAAGCAAGGAAGAAATTCATCACAATCTATTATTATACACTCGATAGCTGAAGTTATATTTTAACAAACAATTTCCAAGCGTATAATTTTGAAATAATTAATACAGCGAAATTCCAGGTAATATTTATACTCTATAATTAAATGAAATAACTTGTATCTTGTTGTGCCAGCTTCTTTAGAGTTTCCTTTATGGTTGGACACGTAGTCTACATCACACTGTTATAACTAAACCAAATTCAATGTCTTGCAGTTTTGAGAATTGCTATAAAATAAAACTACAACCTCGTTAAATGTTTAGATTCCATCCCGCTTTCCGTTCTTTTTGGCATTATAGTGCTTTATATATGGATGAAATTATGACCACAACGTATAACTTTGAACATACATAAATTCACTTGTAAGAAGATGTTAATGTTGATGTGGGGAACTAATAATATGGAACGAAATTTTGAGGACAAAGGCGTTGCACAATTCGATAATATAGACACACCAAGTCTTGTGTACTTTCGTCTATCTAGCTAATTTGGCAGCTTATTTTTAAAAGTGTCAGGTCGTAAAATTGAATATAATCGTTAATAGAATATAATTCCTACACTTGTTATATTTGCAAGGAAAGAAGTAGTTATTCTCCTGTTCAACCAAAAAAAAAGTGTAAGAAAAATCAAACTGTAATTTTTAGGTACAGTATTTCAATACTAGTTTGAGCTTTAGCTTACTTAAACCTTGCTCTGGGCTCAAAGAAACCAGTGTAGTAATAATCATTTCCACAGCAACAAAGTATCGCTTAAGTAATCTGAAGCTTAAGCTACAATTGATATACCGGGCCTTAGTATAGTATACATATAGGCTACCCACTCTTGTTTCCATACATCTGGAATTTATAATAGCGCTGTTACCGTTTCTTTGATTTGTATATGTAAATTATATGTAGGTATATATTAATTGTAGGGGTCTGGAATGGCTTATAAAATTAAATATAAATACAAAATTGTACGAGACACTGTGCCATAAATTGAAGGTTTTTGGAAATCATTTTAAAGAAAAATATCGTTTCTGTACTTTAAGTGCTTTTATAGAATCAGAAAATTGTGCAAATATTAAATAATACATTTTGTTGTAACTGAGAATGTAAAAGCATACTTTATTTATTTAAAATAATAATTATTATAGTTTCATATACTACAAAAATGTATTTTAAGAATGTATAAATTTATTCATGAATTAAAATTCATGACAAGGTATTTTTGGTGATTTTATTGTTTACCAAACAAAGATTTTCCCATATAAATGTAGCAATTTTACATTTACGAAGAGACATATTTATAATATAGGTACCTACTTTGCAAATAATTTACAGACAGTGCCATCTGTATTTCAATACAGGTACTCTTTATTTGTCATTTAATTTTAACGCGGTAGAGTGAATTTATCTATGACTTTGAAAATCTATTAAAAGGCCGCTCTAGTTGTTTTCAATTTATCTGTAACTTTTTCAAAGCAAGAGTATTATTAATTTCATTGAAACTTGTAGGTAGAAGTATTAGTTTACACTGTACAAATTTTGCATATTTGTCTTGACAAAATTATGAATGATGAATTCAACAGGCGCAAAGGGAATGCTTGCACCAGCTGTGTATATTTAATTTATATTTTGACCCTATTTATATATTTACATATTTTTAGTTTGCATTTTAAGTTTTGCACATTATCCTTGAACGCTTCCAAAAAGCATTATATTTAAGTTCTTACTGAACATCGCTATTCGGGACCACCCACTTTCATTGCATTCAAAACTGCAACCATTTTTAGTCTTGCTTTGGTGTTCCAAGTAACACCACCTCATGTCGTTTCTGTCGTTCATCGCCAACAATGGCATTACAAATCAAATCCCAGTTGTGTTAATTACAACGTAAAATAAATTTATTTCGTGTCGTGTTCAATAACATAATTATTGTGCAACTTTCAAGCTCCAGATATAAAACAAGGCATCTGTGGCTTACAATCTACTGTTCAGTGGTTGAAAAAATATCCTCTATCGTTCCTAGCGATCCAACCCTTAAATTCCTTTGTGTTTCCTATAAATAACTGCAAGTTACAGAAACCATGGATTAAGGTAAGCAATTTACGTTTTTTTATTTCATTGTTTGTATCTTAATTAAGTCAAATTGTAGTTATTGGCAACCAAATCCCAAATTCCCCCATAACAAGCTTAGACAAGCTTATAATTGTCGTGATCCTTTGTAACCTATGAATTTTACATAAGCTTTCATTTAAACTGTATATTTTTATATGTAAATTCACCCAAATTTTCTATAAGATTAAATACGTTTACTTTAATAAACCCCTACCACGCCCTCTATGGATAACAGTCCCTCTTAAAATATCGGAGAGATTAAAGCTTGAATAAACCCCGCTGTAGTATACTTTAATGACCTTTAGTTAATATAAAATATTGCCAGGTTTACCGCACAGGAAATATTACGCAATGATGGAGACACGTCCATATAATTGAGGGTGACATATAATGTAACCTACCGTTTAATTTATAATACATACAAGGAAATAGAACATGAGAGCAACAGACCAGCAGTTTATAATGAGTTGGTTGTAGATAGAATTTCCATAGTACAGGTTACAAGAAGGTGTACCCTACGTTTTTATGAAATTGCAATTTTGTAGGTCAAAGGTTAGCATTGTGTTTAGATAAATTAATAAAGATTGTGTTCCAAGAGTTATATGCTACTTGTGGGAAAAATTCTCCACGACACTTTCAGATTCCTCTCTGGAAATTTGGAAATCGTTCTAGGAGGATTTTAGCCGTTAGCCGTTTTTAATGCATTAAACTCGAAGATTAAATTTAGTTAATACTAATTAAGTCATTCTTCATTTTGCTTCAAAATAGTGTAACTTGGAACAAACATTTTGGTACAATATTCCTGCTGAAGCAATATACAGTTTATCTTAATGTCAAGTATACAAAGATTTAACTTAGGAGTGTCTAAAATATAGCAATGCCGGATAGCTTAATAATTTAGTATTATATGAGTGCACTAGTAATATTGCAAATAGATGAAAGAAATGGACAGAAGCCCTCTATTCCTGTTAGTCGATTTTCACAATTTTCTTTGTTTTTACCATTTAAATTAAGTAGATACATATTTTAACATACGTAAGAGTTTTCTAATATTAACGTATATTGATAGCATTGATAAATTTTAACCCTACATTTGTCGCGTGAAGAATTTAAGGTAGTTAGGTCACACTGGTGCCTGCGACCGGTTGTGCTGACTAACTAAGAAGTCACTACTTTCTAACTGTGTTAATTTTTTAAACCAAAAATTATAACACTGCGTGCTTTTAACCAATTTTTATTTAAACCAAAAATACGCTCTTACAAAAGTAGAAATGAAATACGATAAAAATACAATTTTAGAAATAAATACCGTAAGAAAAATAAAGAATTCATTGCTATAGTAAACATATCAAAGGAAAATAAACCAAATTATTTACAATTCTTACATATACTCAGTAAGTGTTCTAAACACAAAAAAATTACGGCAATGTTCGCATTTATATTTTGTTCTTGGTTCGTTTTGGATCAACGTAATTTACATTTTTCAATTTAGCCCCTTTCAACTGGACGCTCAGTAGTATTTTGGTTAGTTAATTCTTTTATTCGTAATCGCATGAGTCGTGGAATGTATGGTGAATGACACCTTTTCCCTATATATGAAGAAAAAAGTTCACATAACAAGGATGGATAAAGTTTCTTCCCAACAATTCAACATTCAAATTATTAGTAGAGTAAATGATTTGACTATTTATACCAGCAAAATTCATCATTGCATAACACATCACTACAAGCCACCTTCGTATAGCACGTTCACAATTATAATTGGCCTTTAAGTTGTCCATCACATCAGCCCCACTTTTTGTGGCTGGTATTATTGCTGGTTTTAAAAGATCGCCTATGTCTGGATCTAAATCATCGTTGTGATGCATTATCGACAAAAGCAAGACATTCTTTTTTGCTTTAGGAAAATATGATACAAGCGTACATATGCAGTGATATCCAAACACGTTGAATTTTGGTGATCTGGTCACAGGAACAGTAAACGTCAAAGGTAGTTATCGCTTATTTTTGCGGAAAATTAATTTTCATAAAGATGTCTAAATAGTATCACACTACTAAACCAATTGTTTATTGTAAGATTCCGGACGTTTTTAAAATAGACAAGAATTAAGGATTAACCTATAGCCCCAGAACTGGTCGTGATAACTGAGATCTGCTTATGCCAATCATTGAAATAGGAGAGGAAATTGAATTATAACTGTCTGTATGATTCTATTTATACTACTAAAGCCACGAGTAGAAGGCGAGTACGTTACCGGAAGAGGTAGTTTACGCTTTTCTCTAGGTACGTATTTATATTGGAGTTGCTCACATTCATTTTATTTACTAATAAGGTGTTGTAACTAACGCACATTTCCTTTGAGTCGGCTACGCCTTTCCGCTTTAGTTATCATTCTACTTCCGTTCAAATTTAATGATTCCACATCATTAGCATTCCTTAGCAAAGCTATATCGAGAGCATTTTGCATATTTTTAAAATCTATTATGGCTGTCCAAAAACCCGATAAGTTAGCTATTATGTCAACATAAACGATTTCTTTCTATAGTTTTCCTATTTTGATGATCGAGGGTACCAAAATGGGAGAAATCCTTAAAAAGCTACTATTAAATGTTTTTAAAATCTATTGGTGAGTATATAAGCAGATGTAAAAATATTTCCCTATTTATACACTAAGGATAGTAATACAATTACAGAAAGGTGTTCCTGTAATGTAGAGATGCACAATAGTATTCTTCATTACATTTCGCTTTCCATAATATTCATAAGTCTGAGCGCAGTATTAATATTAATATCCTTTTGAAAGACTTGCTTGGTTATTGATACGGTTGGTATCTTTCAGAAATTTATTTTGATATGCAATTGCATGGTTTACCCATATACGTAGTGGGTGGTAGCGCCGAAAACCGGTTTTTATGATTGAAAGTGCACGTACCACTCCACTTAACTTTCTGCATTTGCGGCTTCCGGTGTTAGTTAATGTGCTACTTTTGCGCGATATACATGCGGTTTGCGATTCCTCTTTACAATAGGTGGGCGTGTTTATTTGTTAATAAAGAAATCCTGCAATTGGTAACCGTAAAGAATTGGCCTATGCAGAACTAGAAATGTTGCTTTTAGAGGAAGACGATCCCAAATCAGACGAATTTTTACGTGATATGGAGGATAATGACGCCGAAGTTGGTCATGTTTCAGAACATGAAAAATGCGATGATAACATCGATGGTGATAAAATAAACGATATGTAGGTCAAGTAGCTGTGGTAGCGTCTAACAGCCAGTTACCACAATATCTTACCAAAAGTTCAGACATTCAGTGGTTCTAGGTTCCTATCTGTACATACTAAAGAACATAAACTACTATCAAAGTCGAGACTTCTGTCTTTTATAAAGCCGCCAACTCAGTTCAGGAAGGAAGGGTTCATAACTACAATACCGTTAACAGTACTTACATGGGAAGATTAAATTGTACAGTCAAAGGAGCCAATCAGGGAGGGGTACGCCGTAATATCTAGAGGGGCGGAAATGAAATAGGAAGATTCATTATCTACAGTTAGTTTCATTGTTACTGAGACAAATCGTAGAGCGAACGATTACTATGATGAATAAATGCTGCTAAATCACACATAAAATTTATTGCAACAAATATCATAGAGGTAAAACCTTATGTGGGACCTTGGTCACAGCTTGGTACTCTCCAGGCGGGTAATAGATCATTAAAATGCTGTGAAATGCAGATTTTGCTTATTGTCAGCCAATAATACTGGCGGCTATGTCAACAGATAGCGGTAAATTTCTAACTAGCACTCTACATTTTGACAACTTTGATACAAGGGCAGAAAGATGAGAAGCTAAAGAATTAGTACGTATCTGGGATGTATTCGATGTGTTTGTATCCAATTGCAAGGATACTTGCAATTGAAATGGTTACTTTTGAGTGATGAACAACTGATTGGATTTCGAGAACGATATCCATTTCGCGTGTACGTATAGTTAAGAACGAAAAGAGCATGCTAGATTGGGAATGAGATTCGCTTAAAATATGACAACCATACAAAAGCATTAAAAGGCGCATCCTCCTCATAAGAGCTATATTTGAAGTGGCGCCTCTGTTATCTCTATTAAGAATGATTGTAATACAATAACGTATTTTAGTAACTCCGCATATTTCAGGAAAGTAGCGGGTTAATAATCGGCAAACTTTCAGTACACACGAATCTCTGTAAACCAATTTGAACGTTGAAGTGTGTAAGGACTTCTCATTCTTACTATACATGTGAAGGAAAACAGATAGGTATGGTTCCTAATTTGGGCACTGGCAGACTGTGAGACTCTATATATTGCCAATATCTAAGTGGTTATAGCTAAGAAAAGAATTGTAACTAATTGTTACAACGATAACGTATTTTTATATTTAAGAAAGAATGTGATTGCGCTAAATATACGGAATGACAGTGGACAATTTTTTACTAGTTTCCAATTAACTGAAGCACTGTGGAACTGTGAGGAATAACAACCCGTATATCCCGGGTGATTTACTACCAAACCGTTATAGACCTCTGCACCCCAGCATGTTTGCATTTAGATGAAACCGAACTCTTGCCTTGTATGCATCTAATAAGAATAGAACGATAGTATTGCCCTATGCATCAAACCCATTGATGATAAAGTAGCTGAATTCGATTATGATAATAAATATGCATTATTCTACTGTAAAATCTGACTAAGGAAGCAGTAGATACAGGCAATAAATTGGCAAAGCAGCAGAAAGAAAATAGAAGACCTATGGCATTATTTTATCATCTTTTAGATATCGAAGTCATAAATGCGTATAAACTGTTGATGATAAAATTCCAAATTGAAATGAAAATCATTTAGACAGGCGAAGGAAAATCCTACTTAGTTTTAAAAAAGACGTTACAAAAAGAAAAATGGTGTTTACATATGAAAACAACATTCTTTGCAACGTGTTGCGTTTGTTGGAGATTTTAAGTTCAGGCATTTCTTGTTCAATAAAAAATTAATATAACATTTTGGATTTTTGATTCTTTCGAAAGACTTTTTCTGTACTAACTACTTTTAACTTCAGCAGGATTTAACTCCCTAGTTAAGTTGAAATTTCAAAACATTATGTGTTATATTAATATACAACTGATCGATACTTATAAGTTTCGAGATGGAGCAGTTTGAAAGTACCCCATAACATTCTTTAGATGAAAATCAATTTATATTATAATTGATTTTATAATATCTTACACATCAACATTTATTTATTTTAATTGAAGGGTCTTTACAATCTTAGTAACTGAACAATTAGAATTGTCAGTTCTCGCTGTTTCACTTATTATATACGCCAAATAAAGCATTAGATAATAACCAAGCATTAATACATACATTATTTACGTAGAGAATTTAATTAAAATCAGAATTAATTTAAAATTAGTTAAAACACCATTTTTCTAAAGAATAAATTGGCTAATATATTTAACTATTTTAATGCACCTCATATAATGCACAAAATCAAACATTTTAAAAATACCGTACAAACACAGAACTCCATTTATTTGTATAGATGCTTAGGTCAGCATTTTTTGATATAACAAGTTGTAACATTGTATTCAAGCGTGATTCAAGGGTAACGAATAGATCGTGTGCTTACATAAAAATTCCCTAAGATAAGCGCACAAGTAAGTAATGTATTTTGTAAATGCAAAAACTTAGAGTAATTAACCGTGCAATTAGAGCAATATCAATTGCGCAAGAATGTAGGCGATCGCCAAAGGTTAGCGTGTTTTTAAGCAAGAAATTCTCGTGTGAAGAATTTCTTCCAGTTTTTAGTTTTTAATCAACCGTCAAAGTAAAAAGGAGGTTTTAGTTCTGAAGTGCTATGTGTTTTATATTTTTAGATAATTTAATCTGTCCTTTTCAAATCTTTGTAGTAATTCATTCACTATAGTTGCTGAATCGAAATTTCTACATAGTTGGGATATTCTTATCAACAAGAAAAAGGCAGTACCATCTATCTTCGGTATCCATCCGCTGGGTCCTTACATTTGTCTGGAAAATAGAAGGGGCGACTTACGCTTCTAATAACTGAACGCAAACTATCACACCTGTAAGTGTTTTATTGCTCTTTTGCTTTGCTTATTCAACAATTGGTAAAGAAGGGCTACCTTAGATCTGCCCGTATTTATAGACAATTGCTATCGTCACCAAACGACCCAGTTTGTTTGTTTTAAAAAAATAATTTGAGATTAGATAAAGCACGCTATCGTCCGTTTTGAATGTTTATGAAATGAATTACCGACTTTAAGTAAATGTATAAGCGTTGAATCAAAATTAATTGTTCTGGACATTTTTAGTTTGTATTTTTAATTGCGAAGGCAGATTATTAATATCAAATTTATTGTTTGTACTTTCATAAGTTAGTGTGTAATCTGTTACTATATTTATTGGGTATCCGCACAAAAATATTTTGCCTATGCATCTTTTGAATACTGTTAATTGTCGTTAGCGAAATTTGAGGTTCCTTAATTATTTGTTACCGTCAATCAATTATTTACAGCTGTAGAAATAAGCTAGATTTTCTAAATAAACACTTTCGAATCTGAATTCCGATAGCCAATGTTTCTTTTGTTCCTAGAATTTAAGTCATGTTTAATTCCTTAAATAATTGTTCAATTTGTGTTTATGTGTGCTTTTCGTGCAAACTTAATTATATAAAGGCGTTCTTCTGCTAAATTTTGGTTATTATTTCACCAACATAAGCCTTACTTGTAATTGTATTTATACAGTACGCGCACAATAAGCTAGAGACCAATTCAGCAATTTTCTGAATATACAGAGTGGTCAGTTCTAAAAACCTGCCCTTGGCTATTTCATTTAAGGTAAACTACGCCCTAAATTTTGCAAGTAACGTAAATAACATTTAAAGCTTTTGTAAGCATTTGACACTTATATACAGGAACCGTCATAAATATTGAGCACCTTTAATTTAGTATACTCTACCTTTCAGCTTTTAATCCCGTGTTTGCAGCACCATCAGAGAGTCTGTATCCACTTCAAAGGTAGGTCACTAACATCGTGATATACAGTTTGTCTCGCAAACATCACCTGATAGCAGTTTCAACTCGAGAACAGTAGCGCCCACCTTTTACCGATTTTGTCTTGATTCTACACTGTAGCTTTTCTGGCCATGATTAAGCACCCGCGATTACTTTTGCCACATGCGTTGTTGTCAGTTTAGCCTGTGATAAAATGTTTGACCCTGAATCCACAGGATGCGAGTCCAACTGATCGATATCTTGTTAACTTTCTAATGACGGAGAAACGTGAAAATGATTCTTCTCTAATAAGGAAACAAAACTGTAGGCTCTGTTTCAATACAGTTTTTGGTACATTAATTATCCCTATTCGAAGTAAGAACAATCCCACTTTCGGATACATCCTAGTAGACATGGAGTGATGATCAAGGAAGTGGAACTCAAGTTGTCAAGGAAATATCTGCATCCGCAAGGAAACAACTTATTTTAAACGGTATTCGCCGTCCAAGGTTCGTTAATATTTTTTTTCTATTTTAAGTTAAATATGGGAAGCACTTTGTCATGGTTTAAAAGAACTAAGGAACACAAACTACTGTTAAACTTGAGACTTCCGTCTTTTATAAAGCCTCCAGCGCAGTTCTGGAAGAAAGAGTTCATAACTACAAAACCCTTACCAGAAGATTAAGTTGTACAGTCGAAGGAGCCAGTCATGGAGGGGACATCAGCCTTAATACCTAGAGGGGGGAAATGGAATAGGAAGACTCATGAACTACAGTCAGTTTCAGCATAAAAACCATGCTGACCCTAAAATTGGATGAGAAACAGGGGAACTAGAGCCAACAGACCCCAGTTCAGCAATCTGTAGAATGGTAATACTACTTCAATTAAGAATAGTTCTATATGACATTTTGCAACAATAGTGACCATTGGTTACTGGTACGTCGCGTCAGCAAAATATATTCAAATTTGCGTGACATGAACGGAATCCCTTAACAAATGTTATACATATATTATGACAAAGGGAAGTGTTATATATGTGCGTTATATAGATGTACTCTTCATTTAGATCTACTTGTATGGTTACAAATTATTGCTATTTTTAACAAGGGATCTTGGTAGAAATCATACTGTAAATCTATTTCTCAAATTTTATTCATCATTTTGCATAAGTGTGATTACGGTTATTAAACATCGGAATATCTTGTAAGCGAAACTAAAATTCTTGCAACATTTGTCATTTATTTGGGAACACCCGGTATATATAAATGAATTAATAAGAAAACCTAGTTGGTAAACTAACGGTATCATTTTTATATCCAAATTAATAAACGAGGATTTTAAAGTTTGAAAATGCATTTTTAACAACATTTATTAATCTCCAAAAATCCCAGTTCACGCTTTGTAAAATATAGGGGCCTTTTGTTAAAAATGCAACATTAGCTTTCCCATGAGAATTTTTACGATTCTAAAAATAAATGTTAACCACCGATCCCCCTTTCCCCGTAAGCTCAAGGAGAAATTTCTTTTAACATGCAGGTTAGAGCTATATAACGCAAGATCAGCGTGCGATTCCGTTCTTCGACAATGCTAGTGCACTTAATAGGATCAACGCCTTTGTTCGTTAAAATAAGTAGATGAGCTATCCTGGTTAACGTTCTATTGAAATACTGAGTGTGTGGGAATTCATTATTCAACGTTTTTTGGCGGATTTTGTGGGATCCATTTATATTTCACCCATGTCCTACCGAGGGTTAAGGACGAGGTTGTGATTTACGCTACAGGTACGATGTCATCTGGAACCTAGACTTTGATACCGCTGCGTTGCCGTCGCATCCGAAAATGTCAAACTTCCGTCAACGCGTAAGTGACGTTTTAATATAAACTTACGGTTAAGTAGTGATTCAACAAAGCTATCCTTTCACTAGTTTGTTTATTTCCTGCTGGGACAATTAGTTCGATCAAATCATAAGTAAAAGGTTATTCAAGTAATATATGGAATATATCGATTGACTTTTGCTTTTATTTACCAATTAAAGTTGTTTATTGAAATAAGGCCTTTACAGAAGGGTCGGTTGTATTACCTAAGTTAGTATTAATTGTTATGAATATAAAGCTAAAGGGGTCCCTTAACGTAATTATAGAATACAAATTGTTTGACCTAATTTCCTTTTTTTTTGTATGAGAGCAAATGTATTTTGTATAACTGTACGCCTTTGCTTTTCTTTGGTAATTATTATATTGAGTATTTAAAGTATTATTTTATTTTATAATTATAGACACCTATAAATTTATTAACCGATACTTTCTTCCAGGAAAATAGCTTAAGTTAAGTAAATAGCATATTGTAAAGTATCCGTCTAACGTGACCTGATCGAAACAGTAGTCCAGTGGTGTACACTAAATCAGTAATTAACTAGTAAGCATGTCGTGGTAAAACTATAACCAATAAGTTTCAGGAATAGGATTCTTTGCCATCTAATTCTATGGTAAAACTATAACCAATAAGTTTCAGGAAAATGATTCTTTGCCATCTAATTCCATTAAACATCTAATCGTTGAGATGTTAAAGTAAAGTGGAGTCCAAAAATTACGATTTCTCCGCCTATTTTGGACACTAGTAAATCGTTCCTGAATTTTAGCCAAATTAATTTTATTATAAACGTGGAACCCTCCTATCTTCACTGGGTCGGCCAGAGCAATTAGCTATTACAGGATAAATAACATCTCAGACGCCCTTTTGGGGCGCAATACGCGAACAATACCGTTAGAGTCTTTGAGGTTATGCGATAGAATAGTTTTAAATGTTATAATTATTTAACAGGCAATAAAATAAGTTTGTTCACACGGGACTGATAAAGAGAATACTTATACTATAGCGTGCATCGGTTCTTTTACTAATTTACGTAGTGAGGCCCAAAAATTCCTGTTCTATTAATTAATGTTATTTTTCCCGGCAAAACAGTATGAAAAGGGCAACTGTCATCTAAAACAGATGGAATTAATTATGTCTTGTTACATCGCCCAATTTATTGAAGTTTCCAAGATTGGAACTAGTTATCCGTCCACTTTTGGTTCAATGTGCGTAATCTATTGAAATCTTCTGCAAATAGTCATATGTACTCCGAATCACATTAGCCTCAGTTTGTTGCCGATCGATGTACTTAATTATTAGGATTATACACTTCGAGTGACGCGAGATGTTAAACGACATTAGCCGAGCGTTACACTACGCACTAATTATCGTCGTTTATTGTGTAACATTTCCAGCGAAATATGTTAATGTGAAAGAGCGACGTGAAACCCGATTTTCAACAAATCACGCGCGAAAATACCAGAAGATTAAATTGATACGATATATTAAAAAGACCGTAAGAAGCTAACCGGGAGTTAGTGACCGTGAACTAATTTAAAATAAATAAATATTGTTCAGTAACCTGCATGTAAATAAAATGTATTTAATTAGAACTTAAAGATGACGAAATATTACGCAATGACCAAACTATTAAGAAATCGTTTAAAGTGAATAGATATTGCTACCTAAATGTATAACATACATAAACAATTTCAAAACCGAGTTAAATTAACAAGAAAGCATTAATTGAAATTGGGCAACATTACGTCATAAATAACTTACTGCAAATTAAAGCACGTGAGCTGTACAGTTATCAATAAGTGCAAGACCAAATAACAATTATCGGTAAGGTACGCAGAACAGAGAACGAAACACCGATTATTCTATATAAAAGGCCCAAGCTTCCAAACTAAAGGGATAGTTCTTGCAATCCCTTGCTTGAGCTAATTCCGCGCCGTTCGTTATATATAAGGAATGGATGTATCTTTGCGTATAAGGTTGAGATATTTTTGTTAAATTAGAAAGCGCTTTGTTAACTGCAAAGAACGCAAACCATCCACGCCGAATTTTTTATATTATAATTTCAAAATCACCGTCGCAGAATTAGAACTGCGAAATTAGTTCAGTCATCCGAAAGGGTGAAACCCCCCTTATATCCGATTCTGTCAAGCTTATTGTCGAAAGCACATGAGTTGCTCTGTAACGGCCCTGCCTCGGCAATAAGTATAGATGGAACGCCCAGATGTTGAGTTGAATCAGTACAAAATATTCAGGTGCCCCTATTACCCGTGATCACGCTGTCCTCAAACACCTTTGAGTTGACTAAGTAACGAGAGTCTGTTTGACGTCAGCATTTCGTGATATCTTCGTCTACCGAGTGGACCAAGGTGTCATCGTATGGACCGTTCGAATCCTTACGCGAAGGTGCGCGCTCTCAAGCGACGTGACCTCTTCCGCACCTGGAAGGAAACTGAACTATCTGAGCGAAATCCATAAATATCAGAAGTACAGAATTAACGCCGGATGGCGTACGTTCCCTTTAGAGATAGCGAAAGCGACTCTACGCGTTTGTCATAATTTATATTCGTACTAAGGACGCCTTGTAGCATTGAAAGCTTTCCATTAGTTAAAATCCAATTGTTTAAATTGCAGTTATTAAATATCATCCAATGTAAATATGTACAAAGTGTTCTTTTGAATTATTGTTTCGTTTATTATGAATAAAATTGCTTTTGAAGGTTTTTC
>JAHWXV010471087.1:0-12025 GCA_024586415.1 Phrixothrix hirtus | reverse complement strand
ACATTCATGTCTTTTTTAACTTCGTTTTCTCGATCCGTTTGAAGTCCAATCACAATGTATCACTGTGATTTTAAAGTATCTGCAGTTTCGACAGCCCATGTGGTTTCTTGCATAGCGAGATAACTACGACTTTCCCAAGTTCTAAATTCAGCTTGTGTTTCCATATTCTTATCAATGTATTTTGTCAAAGCCAGTTGCTCAGCAAGGTCGACTGTTATATGCTGTAATTTCCAATATATTTTATCAATATGAACTTTAAGAGCTTGATTTTCATTAATAGTGCAACCTTGTCAGAATTGCTTCGCATAAACACTAATTCTTGTCTAATATTCTAAATAATTTGTTTGTAATTTTCAGCGAATCCTAAGAGCGTGTTTAGAGGTATACATACATTAAAATTTCCACAACTATCCACTGTATTACTATTGCCGTTAGGAAACTAACCGGCATTTTGAAATTTTACATTGTTAGTGAATTTATATGATAGATGGCCCTTCATTGTTGAAGTTATGCCCGTTCGTGTTGTGAAATCAACCATTATACCATTCATTTCATAACGAATTTCACTAAACAAGTAGGCGATACCATTATTAATGAACTTTGATTTGAGAGATGGAGTGCTATTATCTTTCAATAGCCAACCCTTAATATACAAAGAACTTTTCGACGGTAAAGTACACATATCTTCTTGTATTGGTATGCCAATTTCATCGTTATCTTGAAACCGAGTAATATGTGGCTGATGAGTATGTATCTTCCAATTAACGATTGAATTATCAATTCGAACTTTCTCAGTAATGTTTAATGTATTGTTCATTGCAATAACATGAATCCAAGTGAACGAAGCAACGCTTCATTCTTTTGTTGTTAATGGCTTGTTTGCTGTAGTCTTTCTAACGATTTTGCAAGAGGAATATGAATCTTTATAACCAACGGTTTGATTGTATCTAAACACCATTTTGGAGAGCTTTCAAATGAAGTCCAATCGTTATCGTTTCACCTCGAAAATTAACAGCATCTTCATCTTGATCCAATACTTCAAGGATAATTTGTGAAATGGCATTAATGTTGAGTGGTAAATAAGTCACATGGTCCAGTACTTCGATAATCTTGTATACAGATGAAACGCTTGGAAAAATTGATATATCGTGTGCGCAGCGGCCTCGTTTTTATGATTTCCAGTTGTGATATTACAATAGATTAATATGGAACCTACTTTTACAATTTGAACGAGATATTTCGAAATATGTGTAATACTAGGTAGTAACATTTGCTGTTTAAGACCTAACCGTTTCACAATGGAATTATTAATCGAAAGGCCACAAAATCCGATGCTATAATTGATGATTTCAATGTATCATTATTAGCCCTGGTCTGTACATATTCACGAGATCTTCTATCGAGCTGGGAATTTATGTAGTTGCTTATACCTGAAACTTCGTAAGATCCTTCAGGTATAGAAATAAACTTGTTTCCAATTTTAAATTGATTACTCTCAGTCGTTATGTTTGGAATAGTATTGAAAGTTTCAAAATTCGTGAAACGCATAACATATTCCTTTTCCGCATCTAGCATTATAGGGGGATTAGAATACGTTTTTAAAGTAGAGTAATTATCGGTGAAAGTGAAGGTGTATGACACACCGTTAGTAATATTCGCCCGATACTGAGAGAAGATTATTTAGCATAAGCATATAAAAACATCAACACTAAGTGACCACAATTATAAGAATTAGATTGTTGTACTTTACCAAAGTTATGCAATATATTCTTTACAGTACCGCCACTGTACAAATAATGAACTAGTTCCGGGGGAGGTTTAAGTCGGCCAAAGCTATCGAAATATATCACTTTATTACCATTCTTTACATAAGCTGTCCAATTGGTACCATATCCAAATTTACCATCCAAATTTACAAAAGCAGGTCTTACGTTTTACTTCTCTGTGTCTCTTGAGAGCGTCCATTCTTAATTTACGCCTTCCTTTCATAATACCAATTACTACTTTAGCGAGTTTAACTGTTGGATGACAGCTAACCCTTTACTTCGTTTTTGCTTTCATAATACCAGATCCTACTCCGGTGTGTTTGGTTGTTCGGGTAGAACTTTTGCTCCTTTTAGGAACACCCAATCCTAATTTAAGTTTTCCATTTATAATAGCGGTTACAGTTAAGACTATTGATTTTTCTACAAAACTTGCGCCATTTAAGTTAAATGGCTCCCAAGCATTGTTGCCAATACTTTGCCCGTCTTATGGTGTTCAGGGAGATCCATAGGGTTGCTGTATGCAATATGGTGGATTTTACAAGCGTCGTCTAGATGGTTAATTCCTGATTCAACATGGGATAATCTTATTTGTAAGAGCGTTCCCGGGCCGCAAAAACGATAACCAGGTATGTGAAGCTCTACTGTCAGTTTATTAATGAGTGTATTAACAAGTCCAGACCCATCTTTAGTTCTTCGCTGATGGCTGGAATTATAATGAATTTCAAACTGATCTAGTCAAGCGTACAGGTGTGACTGAGTTCATGTAAAGTAAACTATATAAATATAGAAAACTCTGGTTTAACACTAGTATATCAATACCAATTTAATGAGTTATATCAATTTGTTCCTCAAAAATAACGCCTACCTATATCTAACCATGACACATACGCAATAACTAAAGCATGCCAGAAGCATGGTAACCTATTGGGTGCCTGTAAAAGACGTTTAATTTCGGAAAGCAGTGGGTCTGGAAAAACCAACATAATGGAGTCATTAATCAAGAGTTACAATGGTTTAAGATTTACGAACGTTTATGTATATTCAAAATAAATTCAACTTAAATATATATATATCTAAAAAACTATTAAACTCATTAACGGGAATCAAGTATTTCGAATATGGAGATGGTAATACAATAGTTGACACAAAAGATGTGGAAAGTAACCCAGTCATTATCTTTGACGAAGTTATATGTCAAAATTAAGACCTTATAAGGGATTATATTTATTTTGATAGGCATAAAAATATAGATGGCTCTTATTTAAGTCAGATGTATTCATCTATTACTAAATGACTTATACCAAATAATGAAAACTTGATGGTTATTGTTAGACAAAGTAATATCAATTTGAGACATGTCTATGAAGATCATGTGGTAGGTGATATGACGCTTGATAGGTTTATGTAAATGTGCTCACATTGTTGGAAAGATAAATACGGCTTCATTGTAATAGACAAAGATAATGATATGAACTGAGTTCGTTACAAGAAAGGTATCGATTGCTTTATTCAAATTGTAATATGTGCTTTATCTAGTCATAATAGACATGCGATTGATAGAGGATTTAATCGAAGCTATGCAGTCTGTGAAATAAAAAGGAAAAGGAAAGATTTAAAGCAGATATACCAAAATGGGAATTAGCAGCACAACGTACGTTAAAACCTATCTCCCAACCACTCAAGGATCTACCGTCGACTATTGAGAGGGAAAGCATAAAAAAAAAGAACCCATGTCCAATGCTACCGATAACTCATTATCAACAGTGAATGATAGAGAAGCACCGTATATATAGAAAGGTCCTGTTCGAGAAAGTCAAATACTCGACATTACCTTGGATGACGTACAGGATTAACTTGAAAATGATGATACCAACCCCGATTTTGAAGAGTTTATTAACCAATTCGTTGGTTTAGCAAAAAAATACATTGAAGGTAACTTTAAAGACACTAGACATGGGTACGATCAGTATCAAAGTACGCAATATAGTGCGATGTCAAATACATTTGAAGTAGGAGACTCTCAATTAACATTTATAGATGAGGACTTGGGTATAACTACACCATCCCAGAAAGCGTTTCGATATATGGGGACTCCGGGCCTCTATGTTAAAGGAGTCACAAAAATTTCTTGTGAAAGATGAAAATGCTTATCCAGATATTCTCATTTGAACTAATGCGATACGTCAAGGATACGGTGCCACTGTACAGATAAAAAATATTCCACCATTGTTAAGCGACTTTTACAAGAAAAACCATTTTCTCATTCAACACCTGCTAGCCCGTCCTCCGAATCACCTCGTTCTATCACACTATCTCAAATTATCGTCTCGCACAAAACTACCGCTATAGCAACCCCCATTTCTCCTGTACGTCGTCGAAATGCTGCGACATCCAAGAAAGGGGAAAGTTTACAATTACTGAGGTTAAGCAATAAACGATTAGAATTTATTCCTTAAAGCGATTTGGTTAGTTGGTTAAGAACATTATTAGGCTCAAAGTCAGCCGGACACTCTGGACATACCAATGAAAATAATTTGTATCATTGATGAATTATGTGCTGCAAAGATTATATAATGAACTATCGATTAGAATATAGTTTATTACTTGCACCACATCACCAAGTAATGACTCTGGATGAACTCGGTCATCACCTGCACGGACAAAACTCCGAAAAGTCATCTGTATATGTAGCGCAAGATATACCTTATTTGCACTATGAAACATTACTGCTTATCCCCATAGGGGTTTCTGACAAACAAAGGAACGGTTTATTAATGAGTAATAATGTTACGATGTACCGAAGCTATATCTTTTATATAAAAGAAGCTGTAGTTGTAAGCGTGATCAAAGTTTTGAAAAATTTAAGCTGTACATCAACGGTAACGAATTTACGGAATCATCAATTATAGGAGTAACTTTGATAGCAGGTGGTGATTAGATTTCACGACACCACTAAGAAAAGTAGCAAACACTCATGCGGCTTCGAAGCAGTCTTACGAGCTCCTTTACTGTCAAGATGAGTTTAAAAGAAGTAGTAGCTGACGAACTTCAAAAACCTGCCCGTAGACACTTTAAACATAGAGGCGTTATTGTAAAAAAATAAATGATCTGCATCAAGCAGATTTAGTACTCGTACTCGAAAATTAATCGAGGCTACAAGTACAGTGTAATTGTTATAGATACATTTGCAAAACGTGTTTGGGCTCAGTCGATTAAGGGGAAGATTAAGGAAAGAACGCAACAGACATCATAAAGAAAATATTTTCCTCCCCGAAGAACGTTCCACAAAATCAAAAACAGACATGGGGAAAGAATTCTACAATACCCATTTCAAAGCATTAATGAAGAAATTAAATGTAAATCATTACATTACTTTCTCAAATACGCAAAGCGGTATAGCGGGAAGAGTCAACCGAACATTGAAAGATATGATGTACAAAGAATTCAATTTACAAGGGTCATATAAATTGTTGAAAGCTTTATCGACAATTATTGAAATATACAACTCAACAACTCTTACTAGGACGTAGTATAAACCAAAAGATTTTAATGCTACAAGCGAAAAATGCATCCTAAAGAGTACATTTACTTCTGCCACAACCAATAACGCTAATACTCTAAAGTTTACACTTGGAAATTATGTAAGAATCTCCAACCATCGCGAAAAGTTCCGTAAGGTATAAATTATATCGTTAAATTGACTAATCCAACAAGTTATATTCTTAAAGACAGTAATAAACACCTAATTCGAGGAGAGGTTTATGAATACGAACTGCAAAAAGTGAAATATCCTCATATCTATCTTGCGGAACGTGTAATAAGAAGGATAAAACCGAATCTACTGTATGTGAAATGGCTGGGTATTGCTAATTCGGGAAATAATTGGATTACTGATAGTAATCTAGTAACATAGTGTGAGTTACCAAGTGTAGTTTTTAAATATACTGTATATAGTTTCTATTTTATATAAAAGTAAATAAAAACACTTTAATTACAATGATTTGTTAATTATTCAAATAACATACTTTTTAACTACGTGCTACATAATACATAATATTTCCAATCCTTCTATAACATAAAATTGGCACAGGAAGGATATAGTAAATACAGGGTTCGTCAGTGAAGCGGGAAAACTTCAAAACTCTGTAATTCATTTCACTTTGGGTGAGGGCGCTGAAGTTAATGATAAATTGTCAGTCGTTTTACGCCATTTAGTAAACATGGAACAGTGGTCAAGTGCTCATCATGCTTTCTGTGTTAAAGAGTTTTATAAAAATGGTGACTCCGCGACAAACTTGAGAAAGTTATTTAGCAATCAGTACAATATTCCGCGTCATTAGCGGGTACCGTCTATTCACACAATTAATTTCTGGGTACAAAGATTTGAAGAAACTGGATCTACTTGAAATTTAAAACAGAAAGGAACAGCAACAAGTGTTAGTACGCCATAAAACATTGATAGAGTTCGAATTGCCATAACACGTAGTCCAAAACGTCCTGCGATTAAACATACATTAGCATTGAATATCGGTGAACAGTCGATACAGCGAATCTTGCATAAAGACTTATTGTTTCGCCCCTATAGAACTCAAGTTCTCCAATACCTAAAAGAAGCTGATTTGGTTAATCGTATGAATTTTTGCCAAGAAACGTTGAGGCGTTTGGACAGGGAAGAAAACTTAATCCACCATATGTTTATGTCAGGTGAAGCCCACTTTCTTCTTGACTACTGTGTAAATAAACAAAAAAACCGATATTGGAGTGCTGAAAACCCGCTTCAGCTACATCAGAAACCCTTACATAGTCCTAAGGTGACAGTATGGTACATTCTTTCATGATCTGACATTCTGTTTTCTTTTTTGAAGACGATTGATGAATTGCTACAAGCGTTACTGAAGTTCGTTACGCAAACGTGGTCACAATATTTTTGATGAAAGAACTAGTTCGATTTCCCGAGATTACGTGGTTCCAGCAAGATAGTGCTACCAGTCAAACTACTTGTATGTCTATTGCTGCTTTAAGGGAACTCTTTCCGAACCACATCATATCCAAATATGGAGGCATGCTTGGCTGGCTAGATAGACTGATTTTTCCACATGCGACTTTCTTCTTTAAGGTTCGCTCAAGAGTAAGTTGTACGTTAAGCGACCACAAACTTTAAAGAAAATAAGACTAAAAATTGAAGAAGTTGCACGTATTACACAGGAAATATTACGGCGAGTAATTGAAAATTTTCGAATAAAACTACAATAATGTGTAGATCTTAAGGTGCCCACAAAAATAAAATGGCAAGTCTAGCTCAACAGAAAGCAGTAAAAACATTAATGACAAAATAAATACTTTTATAGATAAAGTAGTTTTAAGTTTTCCTGCTTCACGGACGAACCCTATATATAATGTAAATTTTTTCTTGACAAGTATTTATATATGGACATCTGCATAAGAAACAAGAAACAGTAACGTTTTATATGCTTTAGAAACCTTCTTTACGTCATAGTTTGAATATTTCCACCAATATATCGAAATTACTATTTTGCACATCTTCACCCTGTTTTATGTCCTTATGACCGCACCAGATTTTCTCCCAATAGTTTCCCAGTGACTAGCTAATTTAATATGTACTATGTTGGCCACATTTTCCATGGTTTTACCAAATACAATATTAACCAGTAGTTTAAAGAAAGCTTTATCTGATCTTTTTGGTGCCGCATTTCTTATCCTGATATTTAAATCAACGAATGACCGTGACCAAGGAGATTGTCGAAATGACACTCTATAGACCTTTATTAAATGCTGTTTCAAACTGCGATAATGTATCACATACTTTTCCTTGCAACATAAATTTGGAATTAATTTTTACCCCGTGTCTTGGCCGCTGGTGAAACAATCAAATCTAGGCAAAAGGGAAGATCGTTATGTGCATCATGTAGCTGTTATTGATATTCCAAATCAACTTCTAAAGCGTAACCAAAATTAGAGTCATCAGCAATATCAAAATCGTTAAAATTTTGAATTTTGTGTGGAGTGAGCCACTCAAAATCACGTTGTGGGAGGTATCGACGCATACTATGGTCGTACCAATTAGTTGCGTCTAAGTACATGATATAAGAATGTGATCTGGGGATATCGTAGTTTGGAACAAATTTATTATTTGCAACGGATTTCCTTTCTACACACATACTTACACCTCCACGAATACCGTTTTTAATGAAATTAAGCTTGTCTATATCAATTAGAAATTCTAATTCCACAGGTTTGCTGCGTAGCATTGTATCCCAACTTAAACCAGGTGCAGTAAAATAATGTGCCGGATCTGGAGAGTAATGCTGTATGCACTGATCTAAAATTTTCAAAAATATCTGTCGATAATATAACATCGGTTCTTTTTGTCCTGCCAATTGGAATTGCAAAGCAGATCAAAAAAATTTCCGAATGTTCATATACTGATCATCGCTTAAATTTTCACCAAATTTATCTAAAGATGAATTTAGAAATCGAAACCTATCTAAAAAACGTAAGCGTAGGTATACCTTTTGTAGGTTACCCTTTCGATCTGTGACCTCATCCACTTCTATACGTTTACGGAATGTTACATATTTTTCCATGATTTGAGCGATTCCATCAATTTCTTCTCTATTCAAAGCTAACTGTTCGACGAAAAGATATGAATCCTATCCCGTTAAAATGCGAAAAAATTCAAATTACATATTGAATGAGCTGCCCTATTGTACACACCGGTAAGACGGCAATGATCTCGTACTTTGACGTCAGTACGTTGAAAAGATTTGTCACAAATAAAGCACGTAACAGCGTCTTCAAACTCTCTGATATGACCTGGAGATAATTGGCTCATACCTACAAGCTGCTTTAAATATCTTTGATAAATTTTTCTGCATCCTGTTCTAATCTCCGCATAAATTGAACAGCCACATGTGAGGCACGGTAAATTTCAAACTTTAATAACTTCCATTGAAAAAACATTTTATGTAATATGCAAAAGAATGAGGTTCATGTTCGCAGGTTTTTATTGTAAATTTTTCAGAAGTGTTCGGTTCAACTGTAACAATTGGTTTCAAGATGTTTTCGGAATCAGCATGAACTACGAATAGTACATTCAATTGTTTATTATAATTTTAAATTTTAAGTATATTTCCAGGCACAGTCTTACCCAACTTATTAGTTATACGACCTTCTGTAGGTAGCTTTGTATATACTCTATTGCAATGAAATCAAGTATGTTGGCATAACTCTTCGGCAGTACAGAAATATCGCAAGCAACCATCACAAAAATGAGAAGCTGTTCCTTCAACATTTATCTGGTTAGCTAGTAATCTTGAAAAATTCTTAATCCAACAGTAATAACTTCTACTATCCAAGTCACCAATTAACGATAAATTCACATGAGATGGTTTTTTTCATTTTTGGAAAAGTACAGAGGTCCAACTACTTCCGATTTTGTTTCTCTATTTTCAAATATGGTTTCAATATCATACACATTTATAAAAATTCCATTTTGGCATTAAAATTTGGAAATATCACTAAGTTTAGCGGAAAATTAGTACCATCAAAATTTAAAATATTCTAAAGGCTTTCATGTGAGGTCACACTGTTGGAAGAACCCCGGTATGCATATGGCCGATGATAAAGCCCATTCAAAACAGAATTCATCATTGTTATGGACGTTTACTACAGTCTTCTTATTCTAAATCGGTTTTGGAAGCGGAATATGTGATGAGACACGTTATTGGTTAAACTTACAAATATTTATTTCTAAGAGTAGTATATTTATCAGATACCAACCTAAAATACAGAAAACAATGATTCACATAATACAATATGATATCTACACACCTGAATCCCGTTCTTGAAATTCAATCGACTTTCCATCTAGAGCTGTACTAAAATCATCATATACATTGCTTCCATCACTACTAACAGTATCAATTTCGTTTTTGGTATTAAACTATTTTATATCTTCAGTATTTTGCAATTCCAAGCGATTATATCCAAATGCCTCAAAATTCACTTTAACTGTTAGAAATTTATATATTTGGTCGGGTATGAACTACACAACTTTGTTTTTAATTGAATTTATAAATTCACTAAGATGTATATGATGACCTTTAGCTGAAATTCTATAACTAACAATACGGGACCGAAAAAAGAATCTAAAACCACTACACCACCTTCAGACTGTGTCAAAGCTCTTCTTGCAGCAATTTTATGTCGACTACTGCGTAAATATCCTAGATATAAGCGTCGTGGTACATATTCACGACAATCTCGCAATAAGTGCGTGCTATAAATCAATCATTAGACTATAAACCAAAACACAGATCAAGTGTCTTACCGGGTATAGGTGATCGATTTGACCTAGATTGACTGATTCTTTGTCTGTTATCTGTAAATGAGCGTATTAAGTAACGGTACAAAAAATTGCTAAATTATCTCACCGCTATTCGATGGGAGATCCTGATTTCAACCACTATTTTCTCTATCACCGACATCTACAAATACACTTTTACAATATCTAATTATTTATAACGGGTAACATATCACTTGTAGAAGGGTGACTAGTCATAGTATTGGTTGCTTCCGTGCGTATGTAGCCACCAAGACACATTTATTAAAACAACATAAAACAATGTTATAATTTACATACCACTATCAGATATGTGGACCGGTGCTAAAGACATTTTCATACTTTTATGTAAAACATCGATCCTTTGTCCTATAGAAATTCAATATAATACACTTTACGCAACTTATTTATCAAACTTATCTGGTTTAAATGAGCAAGACTTCTTTCGATGCCTAAAAAGAATGTCGGATTTTGAAAATTGCCGTCCACAATCTTCACACTGCAACATTTTAAAAGTTTCTCTAATAAATTTGCAGACGAGCTGTTGAATAGTCACAAAACATGCTCACATTAAATCTGAAGCATACACTAAGATATATTTGCGAAGTTTCCCTCTCCCTTTCGCTACAACTCTTTGTTGCAACCGGGTGTACCGCTTGCACATCTCGATTCAGACGAAAAATGATAAGCGATTCAAAGATGAGACAAATTCACCAACAGTTACAGAAGAACCCTAAGTAAGGTATTCATCTAATGTTTGGAGCAACCTCATTTTCTTTTGTTGGCTGGCTATCAAAGACTTACAATGATTAAGTATTGCTCCAATTGCTGTAAACGAACCACTTCGTAGTTCTTTCTCCTTACTTCGTAGCGTTATCTCGAAGCAAACACATTTGGTTCTTGCTGCTGGGTTGGATTGTGGGTTTTTCCCAATCCCAACTTCGAGTTCAACAATTTCGTTTTGCCTAGCATCCACTGTAACTGATAGTGTTGGAGTTTGTATAGAAGATGATGAAGACAAGGGAAAGGGGTCCTTAAAGTTCTCCCAACCGATCCCTAACTCTAAGGAACTCGTTTCCTCACCTACATCATATCCGTGTGGTAGGGGTGATTGCGGGTCTTCCAAAGATATAACAACACCAGCACCTGATAAAACTGCGGCGGTTACTTCATCAACCTCCTGTAATGAAGGAGAATAACCCACTAGCTAGTTGGCATGTATATCCATCAGATCGTTATCCTCTAGCAGACTAATTGGGTTCCGATAGTTGTATGATCTGATCGATCAGCTGCTTCATTTCAATTGATAAGCTATCCCCCTCTTCCACCTGCATGGTATTCACCTGTACCGAAGGAGAATCTACGACGCTGCTATTCTCCAATACCTGCCGCAAAAGTACATCATTGTCCCCGACTGGAGTCGAATACTGGCTAACCGTATCGAAACTAGGAAGAAGCAATCGTTCCACTTCGTTCTTTGGTTGAATGATAGCGGGAGTCCCTACTTGAAGAAGAGGCATTGCTTCTATCGAAAATGAATGATCATCTTCCGGTTTAATACTATGAAAATTAAGGGCATTTACACGGTTTCTTTTCGGTACCACTAATAATTTTTCCTCATCGGATGATATAGCAATTATTGATAGGGATTCCAAACGCTGTTGTATATTGCAACATATTCTGGCGCTACATATTTGCTTCAATCCAGGTTTACACACAAATTTCGCTTGCGAGAAACCTTTTTTAACGACAAACCTGTCTTCCTAGAATCACCAGCTTTACCGCTAACACTAGCATGAACACCATTAATCAGAGATATTGTTAGTTCAGAAATGATGTTTAAGTCCCCAGACATTATATGAATATATATATATATATATATATATATATATATATA
>JAHWXV010471071.1:0-12886 GCA_024586415.1 Phrixothrix hirtus | reverse complement strand
AACAATGCGAATCTTGATGGAATTGCTAATAAACTACTAAACGACATAAAAGCGAACAAGGAAATAATCGATAATTATTGTACTAATAATAAAAATAACGTCGTCAACGACGTTAGCACATCTAATATAGCTAGGATATATGGATATATCAATTCAAACAACCTCAATTATGCAACTAAGGCAGATTTAACTAATTCTATTGATGGTGGTGTCAAACGGTTCACAGAAAATTATCTGAAAAGTGAACTACAGCAACAAGCACACTACGACATAGTTCAGAATAACGTGATATAATGTTCAAGCAACAAATTGTGAAAGAGTTGTATGAACCTACTAAAAGAAACTTTGCAGTTAGACGTACGATATGGTTAAAGGTTTCGATGATCTATTGCAATCAGATTTATGCGAATTCTTGAAGCATTCTAGAGAAATAAACGCTACAAGTACATTTTGGTTGTAATCGATTGTTTTTCAAAGTATCTATAGACACGAGCTTTAAAATCAAAATCCGGTGAAGATGTCACCAAAACAATGGCTTCTGATTTAACGGCAGATAAACGCGTTCCTCATAATTTACAAACAGATAATGGAAATCAATTCTATAATAGTAAATTTCCAAATTTAATGAAGACCTACAACAGAAATCATTATTCCACAAACAGCTCGAAGAAAGCTTCGATGGCCGAACGTGTTATTAAACAAGATTTGTACAAAGCTTTTGGTCTTCAAGGGAACTATCGATGGATAGACATATTGGATCATATAACGAGGAACTATAATAACCGCAAACATCGTACGATCGGACTGAAGCCTAAAAATGTAACTTCTAAAACGAACTTGGACTATGTCTACGGAAATTTGAAAATATTCGTAAAAGTGACTGTTTTCGACCCAAATTCAATATAAATGGGGCAGCCTCGCACAAACACGCTCAGAATAGCTTGAGACGTCGTACAGGTAACACAGGCTTTGTGGTTCTTAGAAGAAGAATAAAACAAAATGGAGAAAACAACGACACGTTTGCTGCCAATACAGTTTAAGACTGTTTGAGATGAAATGGTTCTGCAAATTCGCGGCCGCAATGTTCTGTTTGGTTCCATAAGCCAAGAAATGTTGCTAGATCACTACCTGAAAGATCGGAATCTACAGGTGTGTAACAAGCATGAGTTCTTAACTGCGATTGTTCGTTTTAAAAATATCGATCGCGAAAACATTGAAAAGCTTGAAACCGAAAGAATAGATGTGCCTTCTAACAAAAATGTACAAGAGTTAAGAGCAGCGATCGAGAAAGAAGTTTACAACAAACTGCGTGCCTTTGAATACAGAGGAGACGCTCTCAACGCTGTGGCCCTTCACATGTGCTATTTGCGTATATTTTCCGAAAACAGACAAATATGCAAAGTTATCGAGCCGTCGTCTAAACCTCTAACAACGGTTGAAATAAATAACAACGTGTACGACATGAATGAGGATTGTGGTTTGACTTTTGTCGAAGAAAAAAAGGAAGAGCTGCCTGGATACATGTGGCACTACGACGATAAACTATTGTCGGGAAAGGGTTCCGAAGCACAGATAGAAAAAGACAAGTCTCCCAAGGCGTCTGCTGCAACACTACAAAAAACAAATAGTAGTAATAGTAATTGTCTTTCGTCGCACGAGCTAAAACACTTTGCCAAGCGCAGAAGGTGTACTGAGTGCTACAGGAATCTGGCTCTCCTGCACGGCAGAAACATCGCCTCGCTAAAATCTAAATTTGTAAAACTTAGATGCGAAGAGAGTGCAAAACTTATTACAAACAATGTTTCCTGATTAAACACGGAATATCCAATCCTGTTAAAGAAGAACCATTAACTTACTTCGAAAAAAGGGAGCAGGAAGAGGCCATGCTCGGATTCTGTGGGCGACTTTGTTATTAGACTTTGCAAAAATGTATAAATGTAAATAGGCGGGCACCCGACTGCTAATGCTTTGTATATATGCATTTTAGTTTTAAGTTTAAGTATACCAATAGCTAAACAAAATAGAACTGTACAATGGTATAATACTTTCTATTGATGTAGTAGCACCCAGACCAACTTTGGGCTTAAGTACAGCTACAGTAATTGGGGCGATTGCGAGTCTTCAGGCGATGCAACTGTTTCAGAATGGCTTTAACAGCTTACCTAGGTAATGGTTCGGGTAATGGGTCCGGTAACTGGTCGGGTAATGGGTCGGGTAAGTGGTAGGGTAACGGCCGGGGTAATTGTTCGGGTAACTAACAGGTCAGGTAACGAATTCAACGGCTTTTAAAGGGTCGGGTAACAGGTCGGGTAATAGGTCGGATAACAGCTGGGTAACAGTCGGGTAACAGGTTCGTTAATAACAGGCTGTTTATAACCGGTATTTCGTAGCAGGCCGTTCGCATTGGGTCCGTCCATAACAAGAAGCATATATCTTAACTGGTCTGTTCACTACAGGTGTCCATTAATCGGTCCTAATAGCACACCTCTATCATATAATCAATGTTGCTTCCCCTCTCCCTCTAACACATCAATTTATGTAACTATCTCGCTTCAAACACGCATGTTACCAATTCCAGCGGAAAAAGTCACTAGATGTAGTTACAAAGCAGATTCTAGAGATTTTTCAGAAATATATCGCTAAATTCTAGGGGTTATTCGAAGTAAGTATGTCCCTAGATTTGGAGGGAAGTTTGAAATGCATCTGAACGGAGTAATCGATACAACGAGGTTTTCAAGCTTGGATTACTGATGTACCATATATGAAACTTTCAGTCCTTTGTAAAAGTTCTCACAACTTTTATCCAGCTATTTCAGCATATCAAAGGAGCAATGCGTCACGTGGTACTAAAGCGATGGTGTCAAGGTACTTTTGATGTATGCATTCTTGGATTTGAGCACCCTAATAAGAACTGCTTTTCTAATCCGCCGCGTAGTACTACAAGTTTGATCATTTTCAGCCCATAAGTGCAAGGCATACTGGGTAACAACATTCAATGCGACTTTAATCGAGCTATTTTAGCATATCAAACAAGCAATACATCACATTGTATATCTATCTAAAGCGAAGGTGGTAAGGCCTTTCACAACGGGTTCGTTATCAACAGGCCGTTCGGAAAGGGCCCGTTCATAACAGGCAGTTCGCAACGGGTTTGTTCATAACAGGCTGTTGACAACAGGTGGTTCGTAACGGTTCATAATAGGTCGTCACAGCGGATCCGTTCATAACAGGTAGCAGACATTTTAGCTTGTCTGTTCATAACAGGCTTATACGTGGTATATCTATCTAAAGCGAAGGTGTTAATGCACTTTTACTGTATAATTATGTATGTAAAATTATACCGAAGAAGCAATACGTCACGTGGTATATCAAAAATGCCGTGTGTTTTTTCATGAGCGCTTTGTCTCACCGTACAGCATATCCTGATCCATATTCCATCTTAAACCTAAAATTTCTCGATGCCTATGAAGAAAGTTCCACGATTTCAACCTTATGTTGAAGAAAAGTAAAAAAACAAACGTTCTTTCATCGTATCTTACCAAAAATAAATTACTTGAAAATTATTCAAAGCCTACATTGTGATGATGGTTTTGATAAAATATTCTGTATTTTAAATTGAAATCGCGCTTATAAGCATGCAGTTTGAAAATTCGTTATATATGTAAAAGTATTAAATTCTTGATACTGTAAAATTATCCTTTTTTATTAATAATGCATATGTTATTTTTATATAACAATGGTCAAAGTAGTATGACGTGAACATGTCAACTTAGTGCAAATGTTATCTTGCACATAAATGCACATACAGCACTTCCAGTTTGCCGCATTACTATTTATAGGTATCAACTTACCAGGTTGGTAAGTTAAAATACCTTCTACAAATCATATTTGTTTTATTATACTATACTTTACAAATATTATATACACATTATTCTTGCACGTATTATATATCTATTAGACAACAAACTGAGCTTCACATTTGCATGGAATATTTAAGCTATTATCAAATTTCTTGCATAAATCGTGAATTCTATGCTTAAGGTTCATATTTAAACTATTAATCTGTTACATAAATCATTCACTACTATGCTATGCTTAAGACGTTTTGTTTCTCTAAAAATATATTTATATTCAATTCTAGATCCCACTGCATTTTTACATCTAGTTAATTGTATATTGTTATATCTAGTAAACGTCATTAATGTCATCACTATTATGAAAACTGCGAATGAGGTAATTGTTAAAAAGTTGTAAAATCAAACTTTTATTAGACTTTAATACAGTAAACATTGCTAAATGTAACTGCGAAAAGTTGGTCTTGTGTAAATAGTTGCGAATGAAGGTAATGGAGCGATATTCACAATCCAAACTGTTCACGTTCTTTTTGAATGTAGCTAAATCCCAGTTGGTATTAACAAAATTAGTAATAATACTATTATTCATGTAATTGTATAAATTTAATTCGTTCAATAATTTAATCTTGTCCTGCCTCTAACACATCCTACTTTAATGTAAACCTATATTGAGAAAGAAACTTAATTTAATCATTCTCTAAACAAATCCTCCATATATTTTCTGTACTTTTCCAACTGCTCCTTCCGTCTTCTTCCTTCGTCCAATACAATTCTCCATGATTTGCAGTTACATCGACAATACTAAAACGATTCGCATATTCGACAGGCTATACCGTCTACCTGCCACCTTGGTTCAAGCAAATACGTCTTCTAATAACAGTACATTCTAAATAATATATTTCACTCAACACACACACATATACATTATTAACATCATTCTGCACATGCACACATCATCCCGTTTAAGTCAACAATTCTCGAAGTACAATTTTTAATTTCTCAATTTCTAGTAATTGTCTCTTTCTCTGTCTCCTCCGTCTCTCTCCTTTACTACAAAAGATGTACATGTTATTAACATTAAGTCCGACTTTTTCAATTATGCGCAAGCGCCGCTACGCCCTAAAATTGCCGACTCTCTAGTAATTAACCCAATTTTAATTACTGGTTTGTTTTGCTGTTTTATTCAATTTCAAAATATGCTTGAAAACATTATATACACTATAAGACTTACACAAATAGAACATGCAAACTTGATAAGAAATAAAAACCTCAGCTTTGGCGTGCTAGTTATAAATTTGTCCCATTTCTTGTCTGATAAGAAAATGCTTCGCATGCTAATCTCAATACATTTACTGTCTGTATTGATAAGAAATGAGGTCATCGGCTAATTATAAGTCTGACTCATATCCTGTCTGATAAGAAAATGCTTACATAGGCAAATTGTGTGATAACAATTGAGGTCATCGCTAATTACAAATCTGACCCACTTCCTGGCTGATAAGAAAATGCTTCGCATGCTAATATCAATACATTTCCTGCTAGTCTGATAAGTAATGAGGTCATCGGCTTTTTTCATGGAAGTTATCTGACTCATTTCCTCTATGGCTAATATGAAAATGCTTCACGTGCTAATTGCGTGATACGAAATGAGGACAACTTTACTACAAAATATCGAAATATCATTCACGTTAAGTCCGATTTTTTTCAATCATGGTCTGACACGTCCCAAATTGGTTGACTCTCTACTAATTAATTGGTTTTACTACAAAAAGATGTACATGATATTTACGCTTAGTCCGAGTTTTTCAATCCTGCGCATACGCCGCCACGCCCCAAAATGGCCGACGTCCCTACTCCCACCCACAAAATGGCCGACCTACAAAATGGCTAACCTACTAAATGGCTGTCGCCCACCCACAAAGTGGTCGACTACCCCAATTTCGACAGACTACAAGACTACCACCACCCATAAGATGGCCCAAGCACAAAATCGCCACCGCCCATAAGATGGTCGACTACCCCCACTCTGAGGATCCTAATTTTGATATCATGTCAGTGGAAATAGGTTTTGATGACGTCACTTCCCCTCCAGAAGCGGCTTTGCTATTCTACTCACATTCATTTCAATATATTAAAGTTGTACTATTCGCTGTAAAGTAACGCCGTCTAATTTAATATTAACCAATTTTTCTTATACTATTTATTTTTAAAATGTTACAAACTTTACTTTGTAATCTTCCACAATCATAAAGTTATTGTTTATACTTTTGAATTAATTTAAAATCCAGTTATTTAAGTGGTTATACTTTCATATGCTTGGTTTATCGTCGACAACGAAACCGTCGCAAATGGATCTTCAGTCCAATTGTTTTAGGTAAATTTCTTTTATTACTTACGCCGATAGTCTATGACTTAGCAACACTGTACTTCTCATTTCATTTAGTTTGCTGCTTTTCATATACTCGCGTCCTCGTTTGCTATAGAAGGTACGATCGTTTAATTATTATATATTACGTTAGCCTTACACCTTAAAAGGCAGTAACTTTTGCTTAATGTATGCGTCCCTTGGAGGACATAAATTTACTTTGTTATATTATCCGTACTTGAACCTTTTCGTTGAACTGCAATACCTTTATTGTTGATTTCTACAGTTTGGTGCAATAAATTCTGTTATATGTGTTGAATTATTTCCGACGAACAGCATTACCTAGCCCTTTTCCAGCTAGGTGGAACTTCGGGCTGCTGGACCAACGGTACAGTTTGAGGAACTTTAGGGTAAAGTAAGTACATCATACGCCTTGTCGTTCAGGTGTGTGCTGCCTCTGCGATTCTGCGAACGACTGGCGCCCATTCTTACTCTTATTCTTTATTGGAGCTAACCTATGTTGTGCCAACACCGACCCCTCTCCGGGATCAAACAAGCCAGCTGGCACAACCGAGTCTTGCGACGTGTGAAGACTTATAGTCACGCTCTATGTCGTAACCCTAAGGTATCGTTAAACCTTTAGTTACATGGATGAATACATCGTGTTTCTCTAAAACCAAGTAAGTTCTAATCTTGCGACTTGCTTGTTAAGTGACGCATAGAATTTTATTTATAATCTACTTTTAGAAATTTCCCCAAAAAATATATACCACTGTATACATTTGAATATTTCCTTTCAGATAATTTAATCAAATATATACAGTAGCTTAAAGAATACCTATACCATACAAGATAAAAGTTGAAATACGCACAAAAATAAAAAAGAAAGCCATAGAAGATATTTTATACTTTCGCTTATCTGGAATATTTGTATAAGAAGAGTCGTACTGAACATATTTGACATTCACATAGGCTTGACCTCAAAATTTCTTTTATTTTCTAACCTAGAGCTATAGAATAATCAAATTCTCTTCGTTCTCCCAGATTTTAAGTCCCTAAATCTGAAAAAATGTTTAAAATCGAGTACAAGCTAAAACTTAAATCAAATGAAAAATTTGTTACTAAACAAATTTGTTATTAAACAAGTTTTCCACTATCTGATATAAAAATCGATTTTCATTCTGAACACAAAGATGTTCAACTTGTGAGTGTTCAATAGTTATTCTGCATCCCGTGTTCCTTATTTTAAAGCTTCCTTATTATGGTGTTATTGCTATATATAAACTTTCTGCATGGGATAACTACAAAGAAGAAAATGCAACGATGATAGATCCTGCGTCCTAATAAACCAATTTTTGTAACCGTTTTTATTCCATTTGATGCTTAAATTTTTACCTACTGTGCTAGGCAGTCAACTTGTCGAAAGTAAAACTGTTCGACTAGAAGTTTTGCCGAAACTGGAGGAGTTCCACCGCCAATAGGAATTTTTAACATACCAAACACCACACTTGCTTATCTAAAAAGAAAGCATGCTTTTTAAATTCTTCTCTGCTGAAAAAATTACCTACCTCATTCGGGTTTCAACCCTCTTCCCTTGGATATAGAGCCAAACATACTAAACACAACACCAATCGGCGCCGGCGATTTATAATGCACTCGATTATGTAACAAACAATAATGATACTATATAAGAAAGCAAACCATATATTAACCAACTTTAAATATTTAATCAAATTAAATTATTTAGATGTGCATTTGACCGGTAAGATGTAATGTTACCAAAATTAACCTCGTCTGCACCTTTTTGCAGAGAAATACTTGGGCTACAATTACTTATAAATATCAACATTTGGAAACTTTCCTTGAGATTATTTATGAAATATTGTAATGAAGCGTCGTTGTTGTCATGTTCCTGAATCAAATAAATTCTATGTCAATTTTAAGTAATGATGATTATTGCAATAAAAATGACCACCGGTAACGTCCCATTACAACAATCTTATTTATATTCTTATTTCTACAATATATTTTTCTGCATCCTGTATATTAGGTATATGCAATTCTATTTCATTTTAAAATTTGAAGGAATTATTTTCTATTAGTAATCCAAGAATTATATTATATTGTATTATATAATTGTTTGTGTCTTTTTATTGTAATTTTAAAGAATCATAATAACAGATCCGATTTGATTGACAAGGTTTAAAATGTTTATGCTTGAAAAGTCACGTGTTTCAGTTCAAACATGGCAGATGCGAGCGTTAGGAAAAGGGACAAAGAGGTGTTGTGTGTAGAGCGATACTGACCTGAAATGTAAGGCCGTAGGTTGCTGCTTTATTTTACTATGTAAATTTTTATTTTACATATTTAATTTTCTAATTACATCTATGTTTATTATCTAGATTCGCTACACATAATTATAGTAAGATAAAACAATAAAAAGCGACTCGAAGCGCGGATACCTTTTGTTTTCTTTCGGCATATCATTTTATAACATGGGAAAAATTTCAAATTAATCAAAAATATTCTTTATATATATATATATATATTATTGTAGTCTAAATGTGACTAAATTTAGATGTGCGGGCGTAAGTGCAAAATAATTGTCGTAGCGATTTGAAATTAATTTGAATGTAGGTAGAATTTTGTATGGAATAATAAATTTAACAAGTTTAATAGATTTAGATTAGTAAAACGTGTTAAAATATTAAGAAATAAACAATGAAGGTCAAACTTGTAATTTAGGCGTTGATAATGTAGCGCAAATTAATGTTAAGTAAGGTAGAGATGCGCCGATGACAGGGGCGCGGCAACAAGAATGATAAGATGGACGATATGTGGAAGACGTGTGTGTTTTCTGCATGAAAAGTGTGTGCCAATTAATAACTGAAAAATTAAGTCGTAAGATAAAATAATGTGAAAAAAGTTAAACCGGCATCGTAAACAATCAACGGGAAATAAAATTAGGAGTAAACAATAACGGATAATTGAAATTAAAACCGGTGAAATCGGAAAATGTTCGTAACTAACAGCACGTGTACCATAAACGTTTAAAATTTAAATAATATAATAATCCTAAAATAAACTACGAATCCTGTAGTGCCTACAAGACCAAGGTTTAGTGAGGAAACATTTCAAATTATCAAAGAACCAAAATAAAATAAACTGGAAAATTGGTGGTACGAAAAAGACTTCGATTATGTAAAGAAAATTTGGAAATTACAAACGAGGTAAAGGAAACTAAATTACAAAATTAGCGATGCATAAAAATTAAAAATAAAATTACTGTTGTGGGTGGAATCCGTTAAAATTAGATGAAAATGAAACAAATACACTACAAAAACTAGTAAGGCATAATAAAAAGACAATTGATAATCCTGAAAATTAAAATTAGTTGAGCTGATGAACTTTCGTACATCGGGAAATTAAGACGGTGTTGCGAAAAAAATTCACCAGGCACGCGTCAACTTTCCAGCTGCGTCGACAGAGATTACAATAAGGTTAGTGCATCTTTGGACATTTAAACCATCATCGAAATTAAAGATTACAAATAATATTTGTAAGTACACAATTATAAATTGTTTTAATACGCTAATGCATGAACAGAATTTCTTTATATTAATTAGTAAAAATAAAGTAAAAGAAAATAAGTTTGAACTGTCGTGCATTAGGGTAACTGGAATAAAATTTGTTGTACAAATAAGAACCTAGAATAATAAGAATACGGAAATTAGTTAGGGGAAGATCTTGCAAGATTAGATTAGTTGAGGTAATAGTTTTACATTTTGAAATTATCTATGTGATTTGAATTTCATTTCAGTTAAAATAGTAGTTATAATGCTAAATTGGTGTTTTGAGTGACAATTATTTTTCATTAAATAAATATTCTTTTGAAGGTTTAGAGTAGTTTCATTTCAGAAAGTTTGAAAGATAAATTTAAATTTAGTCGTATGGCGACGCAATTGGTATTAGGAAGGGTAAGAGAAATTTGATCTATGAGTCAGATTAAAAACAAATTTGATCGTGAATGGTTAATTTTCTTTATAATTGATATAAATTGGGCAGTGACGGGTAAGAATAAATTTTGATATAGGTATCTGCATTTTGACCTGTAGTATAGTAACTGAGCTAGTGAACAATAGAGGGAGTTCTACACCGGGAAAGATTTGTAAATCTAGGCGGAGGAGAAAACACGGTTCAAACGTAACCAAACTTTCAATATTTAATTTGGGCATAAATTTTGTAATGTGTATGCTGTTGGCGAGTTGATTTTTGAATTTATAAATAGGATTTAGACGGAAGCATTAACCGTAAATATCATAAACTTATAATGAGCAGTACAATATATATTCATATATATTTATATCAATCAGTGGAGCGAAGTCTCTGGAGGCAGTTTAGTTGCAAGATCAGCATTGGTGAACAGGTCAGTTGTGGTTATTAATTAAGTAATTAGGTAACAGCGTTTCCAGGTAGGTTCCTGTTCTAGGTTTGCTTTTCGCTATATGATACCATCAACCTATGCTCGTTGACTGCCACCTTGATTTGTTATCTATAATTTGCACCAATGGCTTTATTTAATACCTATGAATACATTTGCCTCTATTTTTGCTATAGTGTTGTTATATAACAAGTGAATATAGAACTAAATTGAGACCGCTGAACTCTTTCTAACATTCTGACTCAATTCTGACTTGGTCTCCATGTGAAGCCCAAACGTATAAGGGACTAAATCATTATGTTGTTTACTAAAGATATTACTATTTCCAAATCATCTTTTGGCTTACAAATTTCAACCCAACAATTTATAAAAGATTATCACGCTTAGTTCACCTATTGTTAAGTAAAATTGCTACTGATTAAGTGTGAATTCAGTAATTGCAATTGCAGTTTAGAGTGGCATCACGGTCTTCACTCGTTCTGCCACTTTAAATTTTATTAGACATAATATGACTGTTCGGATGTAAGCTCGATTTTGATATAGGGCAAACCGGAGCTTCTCAATTAATTTACATTTGAATTCATTACATGTTTAATTATGCTTTCTAGTGAATTAGAATTCAATAGAGGCTAGTATCATCTTTATTTCATCATCCATCTATAAACGAATCTGTGTTATTTGAATGGTATCAAGTCGTTAACGCATTTTAATTTAAATTAACCTAGTAAAATATTAAAATTCTCAATTGTATTCAAATTATATAATTAAATTAACTAATTGTGATAATTAAACCGCTATTATTTTGGTTTTTTAATCTTGTTACAACAAACTAGTACAGTTTCGCATCGCAATTGTTTAATCCATTGTTAATAGCCATTTTCGGGTATCAGCCTGTAAAACACCTTGTTATCTACTTCCAATTATGAAAGGTCCAAAACCCACGAAACATAATTTTTATTCTGGTCATATAACCTATGATTAGTTTGCCTGCCTACGATTAAGTTGCTGGAGGGTCTTACCAAGCGAACGTTCAATAACTGAACACGAGGTTACACTGCATTTTGTTTTCGATTACTTGCTTTCTAATGTCCACTCTTGTTATCATTGGCAGCAACATACAATTTGTGTTACACTCCGTGTGCAGACCGTATCCAATTTTGACAAAACATCAACGTTTCACCTGCTTTTATAAGAGGCTTCATCAACATAATAGAATGTAGTGTCGCTAGAAGTAAACAAATTCAACTTATTAATCAAGCTGGAGATAAAATTTCAAGCAATGGTGTAGGAAAATGAAGCAAGGGCATCTATAGCGAAATCTATTAAAGCAGTTGCGGTTGACTGGCCTAGGCGGGGCTCCTTTCTACATAACTGCGTACCTATGCCTGACACTATATTTTCTATATTTTCAAAGTGCCAAAAAGGGAAAATAATGTTACAACGCAGTAAATTTTAAACATTTAAGGGCACCCAGTGTACGGCCGAAAGCCGAATTCAATCATCCAAGCGTTTTGCTATCATTAAGTTTGCCTGAAATTCTCCATTATTCAGTAACGTGAAATGGTTCATTATATTTGTAATATTGTTCCACCAAAATTCGACTAACAAGACATTTTCAGGCTATTAAGCATTGAAAAGCTTCAGAAACCGCGTAAACATAATGCTTTAAGCGATACGTCCCCGCTCACTATCGTGTGGCTCTAGATAAATTATATGGTTTATAGTGGTACGTATTGTCTAGCTTTCTTTAAATTAATATTTTTATTAAAGTAGCGACTACCCAACGAAAGCCTCGTTGTAACTGTGTGTTATATTATATACTCAATTTTCTCCTATAATTACGCGTATATTAATAAGGTACTTACTTATTTATAATAGTTACTACATGATATCTAGGAGTCAACTACTAAAGCAGAAAAGTTGGAACATTCCACTTACAAGGAAAGGGCCCCAACCCGAACTCACCGATGTCATTGATTTTTTGATGTGTTGTAGAACATCAAAAAATAAAAGACAGGTATTTTTTTTTATCTGCTGTAAAGCACTTTTAAGACATAAGAATCACCCTCAAAGTTCACCCCCAGAAACAGTTTTTTAATATATCTCCGCTTCTAATCAAAATTTTACGACGAAACAAAATGAAAACTCATTATTACAGAAATGTCAAGTTATTAAATGTCGCTATAGCCACGGGGGTTGCAACCCCAATTTTTTATTTTAGAAAAT
>JAHWXV010470867.1:0-12089 GCA_024586415.1 Phrixothrix hirtus | reverse complement strand
ATATATATATATATATATATATATATATATATATATATATACATATACGAAGTTAATTTTTTAAATTTTATCTAATTGAGACAATTATTTAATGTATAATTTTATAACAAGTATTTTAATACATACTAAAAAAAATTCTGCATCGACCGAGGCTCGAACTCGGGACTTTGCGCTAACATGACGCACGCTCTACCCCTTGACCTATCGATGTACTACAGGAACGATAGCAAAAATTTCGTATATTATAACCTTCAAAACACGTTTCTTATAACAGTTAGTTATAATGACGTAGGACGTAAATTTATAAACAAAAAATGAAACGTGAGTCAATTTCTAGTAAATTGAGATATGTTGACCAAAGTCGAATGTAAATATTTTAAAAGGTAACTTTCGTTCGTATAGCAGAAGTCACTTGGAAGGTTTTCCGGAAGTTCAGATATCATGAAGTAGCGGTAAGTGTAGCAGCAGGTTACGATGTATGGGCGCTTTAGATCTTCAATAATTATTGATAAGTAATTAATAGAGTAATATGCTTGCTAGAATTTAATAGTTGGTTGCTTTTAAAGGAATTAAGGTTAAGCTAATTGTTGTTGTATTAGAAATAATAGCATCAAAATAAACAAATAACAATTTAATTATCACAGAAAGCGAAATACAGATTGTGAGTTATTATACAATTTAAGATATGAATAGATTGAGAGTTACCCAGCAGCAAACACCAAGGCTCCAGATGTTATGTCCTTGATAGGTAGTGGTATTTAGATCCGGTTGGATGTAGATGGTAAGTGTCGTTACAGCAGGCTTCGAAGTCGGCTGTAAAATAATACAAACAAGTATTTGGTATAAACTAAGATAATAAAAACATCAATTTGAGTGGAGCTCTAATAACTTAATCAATAGTAAGATAAATAGCGTTGCAGGTGAAGCCTACAAAGACTAACGAATTATGAATTTAAGATTTTAAGTATATAACAATAGTTCAACAAGACACGAATGTAATAGTAAATTATAACAGTAAATGATATTAATTAAAGGTTTTTAAAATTTCTATGCCGATAGTTGAAATTAATAAATTAATAACCAATTTGGAAATTTCCCTCCCAGAATTTGGAAAATATCCCTAAAACAATTGCTGGGCAAACACGCGACAAGTGGAGTTGGTTAATAAAGAAAATATAATCAATAATTTGTGACCAGGTTTAGCGTTCTAAATATCGAAGATAACTTTGATAAACAAATTAATTTAAATATACCTTGCCAGTTCAGCCATCAAAAATAATTAAGACAACGTCTTATCAATATTAATCGTAATCAGACAAGGTGCTGAATAGATGTTCGAGCAAGGAAAAATTCAACAAGTCATAACAACCTAGAACTTACCTAAACGTCGCATATATTCGCTAGTAAAATATTTAATAAATACGACCAACCTCCACTTCTACTTACCTCAATGCTTAATTTTTATACCAGTACTCTCCCAAACTTTAGGGACACTAATACTGACATCTGTAACAAATAAATAATTAAAATTTAACCCAAAGATCTAAAAGAAACAAAAAATGTCAGGCTTCAACCGAATTGTTACTGATTCCTCTTCTCACAACAGTTCATTATTTAAATATTAATATGCAGTTAGTAATTTATTTTCAATAATCAAACTCAGGTGCAAAAGTTAGAATTTTGACGACAATCATATTTTAATATTACAAAGAAGAATCAGTAACGTCTCCGTTTAAAGGTTAAGTCAAGACTGCTTGTCAAATTCAACATTACATTCCCTCTGTTTTCGTCGCCTGCTTGTTTTGTGCTGCTAGATAAGATTGTATTTATTTAAATTTACTTATTTGAGAATTTAAAACTAATAAATTAATTAATTTGCTGTAATTATTAATTGATTAACTGAAAAATGGAATATATACTATGCACCATTAATTGAATGTTTGTTAAATTGAAACAAAAACCGGTTTAAATTAAATTAAAAATAGAAAATGCACATACAGGGTGTTATAAATGAATTTGCTGCAAATAAATTTTACTAATTATGTAACAACCACTGCAATATGTATATAATGTCAATTAAAGGCGTTAGATATTTTTATAGACATTTTTATACGAGGTAATTGATGAACCTGCATCTATAAAAATATCTAACACATTGAATTGACAGTATATACATATTCGAGATTTCTGTTATCTAACCTATCGTGTATCAGTAGCTCAGGTGGTAGAGCGTGCGTCATGTTAGCGCAAAGTTGCGAGTTCAAGCCTTGGTCGATGCAGAAAATTTTTAAATGTGTAGTAATATATATGTCCCACCGTTATGGCAGGTTAAAGTATCTGGGAAACGAATAAAGGGATTAAAGTCAAGTTTTGGTAAATTATCTTGTGTTACCTGTTATATCTACTAAAAATATTTTCAAGATGGTGACACTTTTGATAATACCGGAAATTGCCCCTAACTTCGTTATTTTAAATAGAATATCTATATTTTTATTTCAGATTATAAATCTGCATCAAATTTAATATAACTTTTATCTAAAAAGTATTTACATAACTTTTATAGTTTTCGAGAAAAAAATTATTTTCGTTTCTCAAAGATCAAGATAGAGGCTTCAAATAATACCGAATTACTCTAAATTGGAAAGAGACATAATTAAAAAACTTTTAACGAAAAACAAAATGATAATAAGGTATACCACTGCATAACTAACTTTTTAAAAATCCGTTTTCGGAGGCAAGATAATGAGGATCCCTTACAACTATCCGAAAATTTCCAAAAAGTTAATTTTTTTAAATTGGACTTGTATGTTTTTGTTATCGTGTTCAATAGAGAATTAAAATTATCTTTAAATCTAAATAAGGTATCCCTACACCTAAATGCGATAGTTTATTAGTTATTTGCCATTTCTCTTGTTGTCAAGAAATTTTAAATTTCAATTAGTGACAAGGTATTGCATGACTGTAAATCCAGGGCAAGCTGCGATTTCGTTACCTGCACATTAAAGTGGAGAGTTTAAGTCGGAAATTGACCCTTCGATCGTATCAGACTATTTTTGCATAGGAACCTTCACTTAAGGAATCTGCAAGGCCTTTACTTACAACATAATTCAAACAGGCAGATTTTATTGCTATATTTTAAAGAATGTCGTATGCTATGTTGGCCTAGCTTGTCATTACCATCACCAGCACAATTAATAATCTAAGCTTTTATTACATAAACTTGTTGAGCAAATTCTTTGAACTTCCCAATTCAAAGCTAACGTGTTAAGCTAAATTAATTTAGACAGTTCAATCAGTACTAGAACAAAATCAATTATAATGTAGATTTCCTAAATTTTGAGTATGTAGTACTGATTAACTAATTCAGAATTACGTTAGTACATTTATAATTAATATTTTGGATGGTGTAATTGTGTGAAAATTAATTTGTTTTAACTTACTAATGGCCAGTTGCACCGTATATACTTAGATTTGTTTTACTTAAATTTCCAGTTGTTCCATTATTAACACAACTATTTCTATGGAAATTCAGTAATATTTAGTTTAAGTGACACTGTGTAACTGGGCTTAGGTTTCCCCTTCTATTTTCCTCAAGTATACATACCGACGCATTTCTGATAAATCATAGCTGATTTAAAATCTTTTACATTAAATTTTTCTGGCTTACCTTTGTCAACTGAGTAATTTTGAAGTCTACTCCCTAAATTATTCACGCTAACTTTAGAAACTATAATTTCAACTCACATTTCTCCACTAGATGTCGACGATTACAAAAACTTTCAACAATCAGAAGGTTTGTTATGTAGTTATACTTGTAAGTTGTCAGTAAAATCAGTAAAGTTGTGAAATATTTACAAGAAATTATATGAATAAATGATTGAATTCTCAATATTTTTATTTATTTCAACCCGTCGAGAGAAAATACCAGCCTTTTGTAAAATATATGTATCTTAGAATCTAATAAATTATTATTAGTATTGACATTGTGCACAGAATTTATTCGACTAAATAAATTTAAATAGTTTAATCTAATGATTTGAAGTTAACTTCAGTTTTTACTAAATGCTCAGATAAACTCCATTTAAGTTGAAGAATTAATAAGAAAATGTTATAATTGAATAATAGTTGGTAAGTTTGATCAAAATTCTGATAAAGCATCGCGCAAGTATAAAAAAACAGTGATCGTAAACTCCTTTGAGAATAATCAATAATTTTATAATGGATTTACAAACATAATATAATAAAAAATAGAATCAACTAATTTCACAATGTACACACTCTTCTAGAAGATGTATAGCTTCCGATATAGGATTATTGCTCTAGATTCCCAGAAAATTCTTTTTTTACACTTATAATCTAGTGGTTTGTTATTATGTAAAAGAAATTTACATTTTTAGGTTTTCCTGCCGCAAAATTCATCAGGATACATTCTAAATCTAAATATTGACAAATATATTTTCGATATCAATAAAGGCAGGTAAAATTATTTAAAGTTTTTTCTCCTATGTAACATCGCAGATAATTTCTTAATTAAACCAACTTATCGTGTTGGAGTGATTACACCCAAGGATAACACGACCTTTTCTTGTTATATATTTTGTTTTGCAACAAATATTATTTTTGCAGGTTGTACAATTGAAAACTATAAATATAATAAAATTAACTGCAATCTGTGGTAAAATTGTGTAATTTATAGCATTGCTAAAATTGACTTTTTGAGTTGTTATCAATCTGTGTACATAAATGGTGGTGTATATACCACTTTATTCTACTATTGCTGCGATTATCATCTCACAAATCAATTATTTTGATATTACCACAGCTATTTGATATAATTGACGTGAAACGATACAATTTTAATTAAAATTGGATATATTAATGGATTAAACTAGCAAAATTACAAACTCAACTAGTGTATGGGGACTATACGTAGTAAGAATATAGTATGATTATAAAATAAATACACAAAACATAAATAGAAATAATTTGAAGTAAAATGCATTAGACATTTAACATTCATAATTAAAAGGTACTATACTAATAGTAACGTATACCACTCATTATCTTCTAGAGTTCGCGTTTTCTGTCGAGTGTAATTTAGATAATAACAATTTGTGTAAATGTAAAATATTCTAAAATTAGAATTCATAATTTTGTATTAATCTTTAATTAACCTATATATCTAATTGCAAGTAGTATTGAAATAGAGAAATATTCAGTAGTATCTATATCGTTAAGAATTATTTAATTACCCTAGCAGGACCATCAAATGATACTGTAGGGCTTTAATAGCTTTAATAGTTTTAATAATAACTTAAACAGTCTTTTGTACTTTAAAAGTAGCTTTTTGCTATAAAACCGGGTTTTTGGAATATTTAGGTGTTGATTAGGTGATAGCTTCAAGGTTGTAATGTATGGTAACATCTGAATATCAAATGATTAAAAATATAATCATACCTATCTAATAAATAAGTAACTTCTGTTAAGTAAATAAAATAATGAGGGTTTCTCCTATGAACGCGCCGAATTTTTAAAAAATTCGGCACAAGTGAAAAGCCAAGAAACTATTATCTGAGTATAAATAAAATGAACAGCAACCCAACACTGACGAGCTCCAAATAGGGCGAAACCATTGGTCTGTAGGCGCTGCGACACGATGATTGAAAGTACGAACTTTTATATTTTTCCCTATTAAGTTAGGTTATTAAACATTTTTGTTGAAGAACCTTAGAGTTGTTTATGTGGTTTATACTCCAATGACATTTTTCTTGGCCTTTTACTTTTGTCGAATTTTTTAAAAATTCGCGTCGTTCATAGGAGGACTCCTTATATTAAATATCCTCCTATTAAAGACTAATAGATGGCTCTGCCAGTATTTTTCGTAGTGTTAAGGAGTTCTTCGTTTCTATCCCCAGAACAATTTATTCTAATTCAAGTTTCGAATAGCTGAAGTGAATACTCGGGAGTTATTGTTACCCAATCCTTCCAAACTCCTCATTTCTTGCACCAGTGGCGGCTTTTCAGGTGAAGTAGGTGAAGAGCCTCTTCACCAAATTTGTCTATACGAGTAATTATGTAGTATATAATTATAATATTCATTAATTGAGATCAAAAACATATTAAAATACTAAAGAATTAAAGAATTTCAATTCATAAAGCGCTTAAAATGACATCCATAAAAATCGCAAATGAAGAGCTAGAATCTAGTTTGCAAAACGTCTATACTTGTAGGCTAGGTTGTCATTGTAACCATGACGTCAACATTGTTTGCTCTAAAAGATTTGTTCAATTTTTTTATGCCAAATTTTCTGACGAATTCGAATTCGGAAGGCATCAAATTTGCATTTTTTCAAAAATTGTAAGTTGACTAGTGTCCAAGATAATTTTCAGTTTAACCCGTTGTAACTTTTGCAATTTTCAAGGTATTTAAACAATTTTGTTTATAAATTACATGTCATTTAATTGTAAGTGCAACTGTTAAATTCAATTTTTACTAAAAGCAATAACGTATTATTCTTATACAAAAAACTAACAATAGTTCCTTCGAGAATTTAATTTCGTATTGAAATTTTCAAGATGCGAGGAAATTTTTTATGTGTGGGTCAATTATAATTGTGTTTGCACCGTTAGAATCGCAAAATACGGTAGTTATTTTGACGAGTTAAAGTTGGAGTTGGCTTACGCTCTTGATTAGCTAATGTTTGCTATCCGCTACCATAAGATGTGCAATGATAAAAACTAAAAATCTTGTACTTTTTGTTTATCGTAAAGAATATTAACACATTTTGCTAAACAAATACAACTAATTGTTCAAAAAAATTTATTTACACATTTACAGTTAAATGAAAATTTTTAAGCATTACATTTACAATAAACATTTTTCTCACTGAATGCTAGTTTTGGATCTTTATCCATTAAAATAGGCGTTGTAATACAATTAGAAAATTGCCATCCAAAGACTGTAGTAGGATCTGGAATTTTACAAAGTAGGTGATTGGCAGTTTTATATAAAGTGGATCAATAAAGTATTTGAACACCTTGCATTTGCCACTAAAAGGGATGCTTGAAATATAATGCTTAAAAATTTTCATTTAATTGCAAATGCGTAAAATTTTTTTTTTGTACAATTAGTTGTATTTGTTTAGGAAAATGTGTTAATATTCTTTAAAATAAACAAAAAGTACGAGATTTTTGATTTTTATCATTGGACGACCCGTGGAAGCGGATAGCAAACGTAAGTTAGTCGAGAGCGTAAGCCAACTACAACTTTAACTCGTAACTAGGAAAAATATGCATATATTAGAAAAAAAATCCTAAAATAAGAAACTAACTTCCGTATTTGGCGATTCTAACGGTGCAAATAATTATAATTGATCCACAAATAAAAAATTTCCTCGAATCTCGAAAATTTCAATACGAAATTAAATTCTCGAAGCAACTATTGTTAATTTTTTGTATACGAACAATAAGTTATTGCTTTTAGTAAAAATTGAATTCAACCGTTACACTTAGAATTAAATGGCGTGTAATTTATAAAAAAATTGTTCAAATAGCTTGAAAATTGCAAAAGTTACAACGAGTTAAACTGAAAATTATCTTGCACAGTAGTCAACTTACAATTTTTGAAAAAATGCAAATTTGATACAGAATACAATGCGGTCAGAATGCCTTCCGGTTTCCAATCCACCAGAAAATTTGACATATTAAAAAAATTTTTTAGAGCAAAAAATGTTGGATTCAAGAATAAATGACGAGCTAGAAGGGAATAGATCTCCGACTAGTAACGTTTACATTAATTACCTACACGTGTTCTAGAAGTAATTACATATTTTTCTTTGTGCTTTGTGGTGTAAAATTTTAAAAACAATATAATGCCGTTTTTTATTATACTCATAGTTCTATTAGTTGTATAGTGTATTTAAATATCAATATGAATCCCATTAATGATATTGTGTGTAATTTATTGAAAACTATTTTGAATACATGGAAAGATGGAGTTAAAAGATACTTTTTATATCAAAGACGGCCAATGAATCAATTGACAATTGTAATAAAAAAGTTATTAAAAAGAGCGGTAAATCCTATAATATTAATTTTAAAATATTCTGGTTTTGTGAATATAAATTGTTGTGCAGCAGTTTAGTATTACAAATATTATTCTGTTGGCCTTGCTTGCTTTTTAGTAATAACAAATAATATTTGAAATGTGAATTAATGTCAAGGAATTTTAAAAATTGTTGTTGTAGCTCTTCACCAATTTTTTCAACCACAAGCCGCCACTGGCCTGTCTAGCTTGAATTGCTTAAATGTAGAATTTATTCTTTGAGGCGCAACATGCATATGCATTTTATGGTGTTTTATTATGCATGAAGTTAGTGGGAGACTTAATTTCATTTGATTTTGCTCATTATTTGATATGAATAGCATTATAAAAACCAGAGATAATTAATGCTCGGTTAAATTATAAACCAATCTTCAATACATTATATTTTAATTTTAATATAGTGTAATAAATGCTGTATGATAGTTATTTGTTTCGTTAAAGAAAAATTTGTTTATATACGATACAATCAGGTATCAAAAACGTGAGAAAAGTAAGGGAATTTAAATTGCCCTTATGATTTCGGTGAAATCGACACGTTCTTAACTGAAAAGGAGCTTCATAGATGGTTGCTACTTGAAACAAAAAAATCCGTGAATAAAAATAAACAGTGTCATAACTAAGTAGGCCTTCTTATTATGTTAAAATGACAATAGTCGCCCATTATTAGCGGTGAACCCTGTAAATTTAATTCATTGGTATATAGAAACACAACTTCATTTCTACGATTAGGTAGGGTTCTGACGAAAAATGTCAAGATTAGTTATGTTGCTTGTAACACAAGTTCGTGTCATAACTTCAAGAAGTGATACTTTGAGCAATTTTAACTCATACGTAAAATTAATTCCCCTCTTTATGTAATTTCGCAAAAGTTCAAGACCACTTCTTCATGAAATTGTTCATTTGAGTTTTTGAAAACTATGCTCGTTGGGCGCTAAAAAGTCATAGCAGGAAACAAAAAGAAGCACCAGGGAAGTGCGCTTGTGTTTTTGAAAACGTTACGACGGTAAAGGTGATGACTTTTTAGAAGTACATTGACTGGGGTTGAGACGTGGGTAGCTTATAAAAGCTCTGAATCAAAACCATAATCGATGGAGTGGGGGCACACTTCGTCACCAAGCTAAGCCAATATTGGCAGATCGAAAAATCACATGCACATTGTTTTGGAACAGACACGGTGCTCTACTGGTGGATTTTTTTTATCGCGAGGCGAAACAATCAATGCAAATTTTTACTGCGATGCGCTTAGAAAACTGTGACCTGCAATACAGAATAAGCGCCGAGCAGTGCTCACCAGCGGCGTTGTTTTGATTCACGACAATGGCTAACCTCACACTGCGAATGCGACACAATAACTCTTAGAGAACTTTGATTATGAACAATTCAATCACCCTCCATACAGCCCGGACCTCGCTTCTAGTGATTTTCATCTTTTTGCACATGAAATCAAGTCTTCATGGCAACAATGATGATGATATCAAACAACATGTTACCACTTAGTTGACTATCACTGGCGAAGAAATGAAAAAACGTGTGCCGCGTTATAACAAGTGCCTACAAAGTGGCGGTACTTTGTAAAAGAATAGGTTAAAGTTTAAAGATTTTTTCACACTAAATGTTTTTACTGAATATGTACATGTTTTCTTTGTCCTATCAAACGGCAACGGTACTTAATTTGTGAACGTAACTTGTATAAAAATATACAATTAATTAATGGCAATACTAATTATTTTTAGTTCATCTAGTGTGCATAATGTGGTTCGTGAACAAATAAGAATTAAAGACAATGGCTGGTTGTTAGTTTGTACGATTTTCCGTTTGAACTTATTAATTCCCTAACTTTAAGTTTAAAACCGAATCATGTATATAATTCTGATTTTATGTCTGAATTTATTTAAATGCTAATTTTAAGTTCAAGATTAAATTAATATGCCGTTATAATTCCCGGTGGTAACTATATAGTTTTAGGTATTTATATTTTCCAAAGTGTTTGTTCCAATTTAGTTGAAATTGATTCAATTCATTCAATATCTAACTGAAAGTTATTTAAATAATTTGAATGATTTATACAGATTTAATTTGGTTGTCCAATTATCAGTTTGACGTCGGATCGATAACGACTATAAAAGATGGTTCAAGAATCATTTGAAGGGATTTAATTTACTGTCACAGCTTCGATAATATTCAAGCATGAGGGATAATAAAAAACAACGAGACGTGGATAACTTCATTCAATAACAACCACTAAAAAGATTGTATTTGTCACAGTTCATATGAATGGGCACACGAAAATTTACTTCGCACTAGGTCATTAGAGGAGATTTTAGTTCAAGATCTAGCTTGGAACAACTGGATGGGTGTAATTGGGCCATATACACTACCAAAAAGGAAAAATGCGGAAGCATATTTACAACATTTGGAAACGACGAGATATGGTATTCATGCACATAATGAACGTATAGTTAGAAAATGGTTGGATAATAACCTTAATCAGCGGTGGATAGGTTATAATAGATACCTACCATAGCCTCCGCAGTCTTCAGACCTTAATTCACTTGATTTCGTTGAATTTATAGAAAGTAGAATGCATGCAATATCGCCATAATATGAAGAGCAAGTAAATAATAAAATAAATATCGCAGTTTCAGGAATATGTTACAAAAAGTGTTTTAATCCTATACCAGCCCGGGAAGTTTAATGTATTGAAATGAATAAAATAATTAGCTCTGTTTCATTTTCCGTTCGAGGTTTATTGCATCAAGATGATATTATGAACAAATTATATGGTGCGTCAATGGTTCAAACTTAAAATCGTCACAAGTCACAATAGTCAATCAGCAATTACTAACTATTGTGGTGTTGCCAGGTTAACGAAAATTAAAATGACCTCGTAAATGTTAACTATCCTCCTGCGAACAATCAAGTATTAAGGTTTTTTTCTTGAACTAACTCAAAGAGCAGTGTTACCTAGCGATTATCCGCGAATTTATAAACACCATGTATATAATTGCCACAGTGAAATCGCAGAATACTAAGAAAAGAAATGTAGAAACTGCATGACAAGATAATTACGATTTAACCGGATGATAGAAAGAATAATATGCTAGTCGACCAGGTTATAATTATACCCATCCGAGATGCATACGTGGGTATAGGGTGCCGTTTTGTTGATTGACTACCTCGGATGTGAGATGCATGTAACCAAACGTAGTTGAATTAGCGCGTCAATTTGCTGTCTCCAGCAACAATGTGGCACTTCGCACTCATACATAGAAAATGTAAAACATATGAATTGATTGAAGATTATAGAACCGAATCTCCTAATTATTATAAATAACAATTGAACAGTGGTAGAGTAAATTTTGTAACCGCAGTGGCTTAAGATATTGCCATAACTTAATCGGGCGTGTTATTATTGGTAACTGAATCAATCGAAATACCTAGATATGGGCGAATTATAATTTTGAAATAATAAATGCGCAAACTTGAGTAGATTTTTTTACAAAAAAAATTAGGGCTTATAGTTTACAATAATTTAGGATGAAAATAGATTAAGTGTTTCTATGTTCGTAAATACAATCTAAACTACTGAAATAAATTACACATTTAATGTGTAAAATTTAACTTACGCTAACGATGATCATCAAAAATTTGTCGTGGTAACCTTACCAAAAGAGAAGTTTCAGATACATTTTTAAGAAGTAGTGAATTATCAATGACTGCGTCAATGATTATAAGTTAAATAGTACTAATTATATGACAGTGCCACTGGTAACAGGATTTAAAGCCCTGAAGATGGTCATACGGACTTATAGGGACTTCCCAAGCGGATTTGCGTCGACTAGTTTGCTGGAGGGATGGATTCTTAACGAAACCTATGGTTTGCGTGGCAGCTGCTCGGGAAGAGTTATCCTCTTAATACAAATTCTGGTAAATATTGAAAAGGGCGTCACTAGCTTTAATTGGAAAATAGCTATCTTAGCCAAAA
>JAHWXV010470764.1:0-14771 GCA_024586415.1 Phrixothrix hirtus | reverse complement strand
AAGATTATCCGTTAAAATGATGGCACAAGAACTCAACATCAATAGGGAAACTGTTCGTCAAATACTAACTCAAAATCTGGGTATGAGAAAAATTTGTGCATTTGAGTCGTGTTATCACTGGTGATGAAAGTTGGTTCTACTAGTGCGATCCAAAAAAAAACGTCAAAGTTCGCAATGGTGTTCAAAAGGATCACCCAGACCGAAAAAGGCTCGCATGTCGAAATCAAAAGTTAAATGCATGCTTGTGTGCTTCTTCGATTCCAAGGGTATTGTCTATAAAGAGTGGGTGCCTCCTGGCCAAACAATTAACCAATATTTCGACAAAGAAATTGTAGAAAGACTTCGAAAACAAGTTCTCCGTGTCCGTGCAAACATTGATGATAATTTGATTCTTCATCACGATAATGCACCATCCCGTCTGCACTGTCTGTGCAGCATTTTTTAACTTCAAAACGCATTTCAGTATTACCACAGTCACCTTATTCACCCGATATCGCTCCGTGAGACTTTTTTCTACTTCCAAGAGTCAAAATGGTGGTTAAGGGCACCATATTCAAACAACAGAAGATTTTCAAAGAGCTGTGACGAGGGTCTTGGAGGAAATTCCAAAAGAAGGGTTCCAGAAATGTTAGCAGCAGTGGTAGAAGCGCTGAAGTAAGTGTGTGCAAGCAGAAGGGAACTACTTTGAAGGAGATTGCACTAGAGATGACTGTAACATGTGATATTTTTTTCACATCAGTCTCATTGCTTTATTGTTGCACCTCGTAGATTGAGCTATAATTTTATTGATTAAATTTATCCGCAAAACTCTACCGTTAAACTTTATAGATACATACATTTTTCTCAAGTAAACAACAACGGTTTCCTTATCTTTTCTTGCCATTGCTTTACAAAGTCCCGAGTCCAAGTTCTGGAACGGATATCCGCGCAACTGTTGCAAGTGCTTCAGATCATGTGGCTTTTGATTTAAAACTTCATCTGTCGCAATACTCCACAGCGAAAAATCCGGGTGGTCACTACAGTTAATTTATTTACGCAATTACTCCTTTAAGAAGTTTTTCAACCCTAATCTGTATCGTTGCCATATCATCTGTTTCTCGGTAAAATGAGGGCTGTTTTCAAGTTCAGAAATAACCACACCTTATAACATCTCAATTTAAAAAAAAATGGTAATATGCCCCTTCGCTCCAAATTCGATCCCAGAAGTGTTTACATCTTCCATCATAATGTAATATTGGTTTTAACAAGCTAAATTGTGCCGGTCTATACCTCGTTCAGTTTAAACGAGGCTTCTTGGGTTCATAAAATAGTTTTCCACAAATAAGGACCAACTTCATGAAGTACGAGGACCTACTTGCAAAATTTGAAACAACAGTCAGCATCATTATATTGTAGCGCTTGCAAAAGTTTTGATTGACGTGGTTACAGTTGCAAATCACGTAATAGGTATTTTAAACTATAATGGTTGATCCTCAGTCTGAGAGTAAAGTTCAAGATACCTACACTTGGTCTTTCAAATTCTATTTTTACCAAGATTATATTTTGATTTGATAATTTGAAACACGTGGTAGAAATATGTACTATCAGAGTGGCTAAGGAAACGATATATTAGTACTACATCGAACTGCTCGGTTAGTCTAATATTTAATGAGTTGTTTACGGATTATAAATAATACCAAGGAAGGTACTAACTTAGAGAAAAAATAGAACGACAGAAAATAGCACGATGTGGAAGGGTTGCATCAATTGTCGCAAAAAGAAAATTAGGGAGAAAAATAGTTTAAGCGATGAAGTAAAAAGCAAGCTAGCGAAATATGTATTAGATATGGTAGAAATATTACAGCCTTTTCGCTAGCCGAAAGGAGTGAACCAACATATCTTTCAGTATTGTATATTCAGCGACTTAGTCAAAAATATCACAAATTCTTAAATTAAAACGGAGAAGGCAAACTATGACGGATACATTAGCGAAAAGGGGGTCTGGAGTAACTATAATGCTGATTTTTCCCATAAAAATGTGAATGCACAGGGTTGCATCCTATTCAATTTTAGCTTCTGCGACAATTTGATTCTTTTATACGATAGTTAAATATTTTTCCCAAAAGACAAACCAATCTGAAAAATCACTGGTGCTTCTAAATTTTAAAAAGTTACAACTTTCACACAGGAATATAGATAATATACTGGGCAAGGAACGAATCTATTCTTTCCTAAACTTTGGACTGACAAAAGCGAACTAATAGAACATTTATGGATCTAATGAAGCCTTACTATAGTGAAGAGTTTCGTATATGTATTTCAAATAAAACCAAACCTACGGTGTACCTTTTGACAAAACATATAAGTACCTAAGAGCACAGTTCGCTACTAAAGATAGCATTCCATCATCTTCGTCTAGTAATTTCCACGCTATTACATATTTTCCGTCCACTATCACAGAAACTATATCTTAGCTGATTTATGGTTTACAAAACAGTGAATCTTGAGTCAGAGTGTATCACAATCCGCTCTGTTCAATTCTCACCACAGAATATAGCTTCAATAACGACTATAAAAAAAAGAATCGGCACTCGATGATGCATCTTAATATCGTCTGCTTACAAAAAAACGCTTCTATCATCGACACCTTCAACATCAAAGAAATGTGAAGTTGGTGAATCTAGAGGAAGATGTAACAAATAAAAAAGGAAACAGTTTAAAGAGGTCAAGGAGATTAAACCTACTCCTATGTTTTTTGAAAAGAGGTCGCTCTTAGAAGTGATCAATAACATCCCCTAAAAAAACATTCCGATGATTATACGTTATTAACGCCTTCACAGCGTAAACCGCCTGATGCTAATGGCGCTGCTTGCGTTTTTGTAACAATCAACACGGCGAACTATAATTTCAATGTAATGTCGCCATTAGGTCTAATCAAATTCCGAAAATGTTGGAAAAGATGCTTTTTGACAATAACTAAACATGTTTAATGATTCTTGATTCTTTGGGTGAGCAATTTATACTATTAACCAAAATTTTCGTGACGCTAAATTGACAAACAATTCATAAAGCATCAAAAATTTCATACTTCAGCTTGGTGAAATTGAATTGTGAATGTTTTTCAAATTTTCTTTTTTGTTGCAGGTAAACCATGAGAAATTTGTTAAGAATAGTACACAATTATTAAAACTTAACATAAAAGCTGCTTCAATTTTGAACCCAATTCATGCTTTAGTGAATAATTTTGAACAATTATGAAATACAAGATATATTGGAAGACCTAGAAATGAGCAATCAGACGATAATTATGAACGCGTGAGTGATAGTGTCATAGAAAAACCTGTACCAACAATTCGTTGAATTTCGGTGGAAGATTTGCATCTTCATTTATATAAAATTCAGTTGATGCGAAGGCCTCTACCTAATGGTACTCAATTATGTTTGAAATACCCTTGGATGCTTTTGAATCTCCAGGAGATTTAGGATTCGTTGATAAACAAAGCTGTAGATTATGTGAATCAAAAAATTTGCAGATTCTTCTTGAAAAACATTGCATACGAGTTATCGTTTGGTGTGGTATTTGCATCAGAAGGATTGGCGAAACTTACCTTCTTAGGGATGTTAGTTACCGGAGAGCGTTATAGCGAAGCAATTTTAAATGTTTTTTGTACCACAATTACGGAAAGATGATGAGGACGTCTGGTTCCAACAGAATAGCAAATCTGACTCGATCTGACCTTAACAGCTTTTTTTCGTGTAGGTTGTCAATAAATCCTAAATTCTAAGAGGTCTAAATGATGCATATACATACAATAGTACTTATTTATCTCATAACATTTTCAAAATATAATGTAAAAATTAGCAAAACCTTTCGTAGGAAATATAGGGCTTTTGCCTCACCTTGTACTTGTAGTATTTTCCTAACAAAAATATTACATGAAGTATTTTCAGTTTTCTTTATTTTTAAAACATATTCTATGATTATAAAATTAATATTCCATATTCCTGCCGGCCCCTTTACCTATTCCAAACTCAATCTCGGGCTAACTATATTTTAACCATAAAAAGTTACGTTGCAAAACAATGCTATTTTATGCCTGAGATGGCAAACGCTGCTACTTTAAATTTTCTGCCATAAAAGCCAAGGCGAACAGTGTAAAAAGTAAATACCTAAATAATACCAGTATAAGTTGTTAATAAACGACAGTTTCAAATATTTTAGCTTTGGACTATCGATCAAAAATTTCATGATGAATGGAAGCTCAGTTTCTGGAAAGTAGGTATGCTGAATGATTTATTATAAAGAAAGGTAGATTGCTGTGAAAATTTAAATAGGGCAGTTTCCTTGGCGATTAATTTATAAACCGAGTAGATCGTTTTTCTTGATTAAAGGTAGTAAATAAATACCTTTCCTTAAGCATATTAGGAGAGATTTTTGAAATTAAAGATCGCTGTAATTGAATTATTTAATGTCAGAAATATGGCAAGCAATACAAAACTTTAAAATAAATAAAATGGTTTCGCAATAAACGTGAAAACTGCATGCAAACTAGAAGCAGTATTTACAGTATTGATTTTTTTATCTGAAATATATATGTTTACACTTCTTTACAAATTTAAAGAATTAGGGTAAACTTGTCGGAATCACACACAGTGTAGTAGGCATATGTTTATTCAGATTTTATTTTTTTTGATGGTTTTTCTCTGAAATATTGTTTGAACGGCGTGTGCCAAAGTAAATAAACCTACTATATAATGTGTGTATTCCAAAGCTAAAAGTAAATGTTTATCGAAATACACAAGAAACCCGCTATTTCTACAGACATTTTGTGTACACATTCTCATATCTATTAACATGTGTGTAAAACAATTTTGCAGTATTGTGTTAAATCTCTATGACAATGTTTTAATATATTTTAATTCGAAAATATAATCAGTTATTATATTAATTATCAATTAGTTAAAATACACGAATGTAAGTTAAACGCAAGTATGTTAACAATAAGACCTGGGAAGTTTGTCCTTGTATTCAATGACGCTTCAAATTATATATAGATGTATGTAGCGTTAAGAACAATGTTGTTTTTATTCAGTTCTCAAACACACAGCGTAGACGCTTTTTATTTTATCATGTTTATGATTTTAATTAAATTATCAAGATCAAACGTAGTCTTTTGGATATATTTCTGTGCTGAAGATTTACAACATAATGAACAGGCAAATATTTAAAACACTTATATTGCAATAATTCGATACAACTCGATAAATTTTAATCAATACGTCATAACCCAGTAAGTTCACGGCAAAACAACAAAAATGCTTCAGAATAATATGTTAACGTTCACTTAGTCAAGCGTTCAGTGCTTTCGCGATTGATTAATTTACGTCCACGCTATTGGATAACGCTTTAGAAACTGATACAGTTAATTTCTACTTATCGCTTTGAAAACATTTTAAATGTTTTTATTATTTTCGTGAAGATTTTATCTATAATTACGACATAAAAAAGTTACTTCGAAAAATAATTTCCTAAAGTACACCAGAACAATGAATCTACTTTGGCAAGATCGTTTTAAATTCTAATAAGTCCAAGAAAAGCGCTACGTCATTACAGAAGAAATTCAAAATATTTCAGAAAAGGTACAGTTGTTGTATTTTTTTATGACCACATAGGTATGTAATTCTCCTACTGTATAATTCGAATAATCATCAACATGTAGTTGTTGTTTAAACAGTGTTAATATTTTACTGCAAGATTTCACACAGCACTTGTATAAACTTTATAAATAAACGTTCTGGTATTATACTCAATTGACTTCTATTCCAAGGGTTTCAGACACTTTCGATAATTTGTTAATTATTTTGACCACATAAAAACTTTTCAAAATTATAATGAGATCTAATTGCCAGAAAAATAATTTTAAACGCGCTTATTAGTTAAATGAAGAGAATTTAACAAAAAGTGTGGGTACTTAAACAGGTTCTTAGGAAGCTCGGATGGGAAGTTTTGATTCAAAGCTTTAAACATACAATTTTTAATTAATTTAATAATTTGTATAAATTAAAATATATTAATGTGAAAGATATTAATTTACGTTAATTATTGTTATGTTAGTAGATATAATAGTTCTACATTTTGAGAGAAACTAAATGTATTAGTCTAATAGCTTTGGAAATAAATCTACATTTTACTTAATGATCAATTTAAATGAGAACAAAAAATAAATTTTTAAAACAGATTCCCGTTAGCATGTTCTAACTTTTACTTCCATTTTATGAATTTTTGTTTTAAAATATCATTCTATATCTATTTGTCTGACATAACATCATGTAAACATTAATTTATTTATAAAAATAAATATATAATAAAAACAAATATTTGTAGTATTAGAAATCTGCGATGGTAAATTTAAGAAATAAATTTTGCTAGAATATATTGAAACTATCATAGCAGAAATTTTGTCATAGTATCGCATTCACGTTAATTTTGTTCTCTACAACCGTGTGTATCTCACATATTAATTAGCACAATTTGCAATCCAACACTTAAATTACCGTAATAATGGAATAAAACCCTGCTAAACTAAAAATAATGAAAATGTATGTATGTACAAAATTCCTTGCAAATGTGGTAAATTCTACGAGGGCTATCCAGAAAGTTTTGTTGTAAAAAAACTCAGTACAAAAAAAATTTATTATATACATTTGAAAGAGGCACTGAAATACTGCTTTCCAACGTAGTCACCATACAAATTTAGGCACTTATCGTAGTGGTAAACAAGGTTTGAAATTCCATTGTCATAAAATTCTGCCGCCTGAGACTTCAACCAATTAGTCACCCCCTCCCTCGTCATCAAAGAGGTGGAAGTCACTGGGTGCAAGGTCCGGACTGTATGATGGATGAGGAAAAACCTCCGACTGAAAATCTTCAAGGACTTGCCGGGTGCGATTTTCCGTGTGCGGTCAGGCGTTAACGTGAAAAAACAAAGTTTTTGAACTCAACTTTCCACTACGCCTGTTCTGAATTGCTCTTCTGCAATTTTGCAAAGTTTGGCAATACCTCTCAGAGTTTATTGTTGTTCCACGTTCAAGGAAATCAATAAGAAGCACGCCCTTCGTGTCCCAAAAAACGGTTGCCATAATTTTCCTTGCAGACAAGGTTTGCATGCACTTTCTCGGCTTTTTTGGGGAATTTGTGTGCCCCCACTCCACAGACTGCAATTTGGTCTCGCAGTTCACATGTTTGACCTACGTCTCGTTTCCCGTTACGATTCGATCAGTAATGAGTCGCCATCTTTGTCGTAAGAGTCCAGAAATGTTAATGACGCTGCCATACGCTGATTCTTATGATTTTTTTAGGAGTTTTGGGACCCATCTTGCACAAAATTTGTGGTATCCCAGTTCTGAGAAACAATTTCATGCAACAAACTGCGTGAAATTTGTGGAAAACTGAGTGAAAGCTCTGTTATTGTGAATCGGTGGTTTTCTCTAACATTTTCATCGACTTTTGCAACAATTTCCTCAGTCACAATGCTTGGTCGTCCACTTTGCTCTTCGTCGGGTACATTACTTCGGGCATTTTTAAACCTAATGCACCATTGACGCATTCCACCTTCAGTGATAACGTTGTTCCCGTACACTTCACACAGTTGTCGATAAATTTCATTACATTTTTTCGCTAACAGAAACGTTATTACAAATTGCACCTCACAACTCGCGGGATTTTCTGTTGGGGCACATATTTCAAACTATTACTGTGAAATAATGGGGAACGACACTAACCTCGCGCTAACACGGCTGGATACTGACTGAGCCACGGAACACGCAGATACCAAGATGGGCGCGCTGCGCACGCTCAAAGCGGTTATATACGTAATATAGTCGTAATCGACTTTCTGGATAGCCCTCGTATATTGGAGAAGGTGAAAGATCATTGGAAGTAAGAATTAACGAACATAAAAGATACATTAAGACCGGTCAATTTGAAAAATCTAAAATTTTTGAACATTAGTTTGAAAGCGGTCATATTTTATGGAAAGATATTAAAATTATGTCCTGAGAGTCTAACATTTTCAAAAAAACTTAGTGAAATTGCCTACATAACACGCAATAATGAAAACTATATTTAGAATAATTTTGTTAATTTAAATAATATGTGAATTCCTTTAATTAAAATCACGTACACAATTTTAGTGTTCGGTAATACTCCATCATTATTTTTGTAATTGTATCTCCCTATTCCAAATTACACTCACAAATTTATCATGGAGTGACCATGAAAAGGAGACAATCATCCGTAACAGATGTAAGAACATATAAAGGAACATGTATTGAAACGGATCACTTTATAGTAACGGCAACGTTGAAATGGCAGATTAAATGGAGTATAAGGGGTAAGAATGAAATGATAAATGGAAGGTGAAAATGATTAATGAGCAAAGAACAAAGGAGATGTATCAAGAAGAGATAAACAACAAAAAAAAGCAAGATGGAAAAAAATGGAAAACAGTAAAGGTATGAATAAATCAAGCAGTAAAGAAGATAATAGATAACAACGTAAAAAGAAGAGGAAGGGATAGTTCAATGAAAGCCATGGGAAAGCAGTAAATGAATAAATGAAAGAAAGATTAAAATGACCAAGCTCTAAGAAAATGAAACAAATCGAAAAATATGAAAAAGAACAGAGACAGTGTAATAAAATAAAAAGAAAACGTAAAAGAGATAGAGTAAATGGCGAAATAAAAGTCAAGGAGATTCTACGAAAAACTCAGAGAATAAAACAAACCATACAAACCTAAAAGATGCGGCATAAAAAACAAAGAAGGAAAAATAGTGGGAAAAGAGGAACACTATAAGGAAGTATGGCTAGAATATTTCAGAGATCTACTAATATAGAAGGATCAAGAAGACAAAGCATTATATGAAAAACTAATAGAAGATAAAACAATTGAAGAAATAAAGTAAATAGTAACAAAGGTAGAAATGCAAAAGCCTCAGAAAATATAACATTGACATAGAACTAATTAAATACGGAAGAGAAGAAATAATAGAAACCATATATGAACTGATATAACAAATCTGGAAGTAGAAAAACATGTACGAAGGTTGGGAAATAGGACAAGTACTAGATACATAAAAGAGAGGATCAACAAAAATACAAGAATTATAGGGGAATTAAATACCATGTACAAGTTTCTATCGACGATAATAAAGAGAGGATTGAGAAAAGAATTTAAAAATACACATATTGAAGCAAATAATAGGAAAAGCACAAATACAATATGTGATTTGAAATGCTATTCATAGATTTTAAACAAACTTTTGACTCAATAGGAAGAAACAAACTATTAGAAGCACTAAAAATAATAGGAGTAACAATAAAATTAAACAGATTGATCAAAATTTCACTGAAAACTACAAAAATAATTATAAAAACGCAAAAAAAGGAACCGCGGAAATTGAAATAGATAAAGGCATAAGGCAGAGAGGCGCACCGTCGGTAACACTGTTCAATATAGCATTAGAATACTATAAGGAATGGAAGTACTATCGATAACCAAAATGAATGAAGAAAAATTAAGAATTACAGAACGGTAGATTTTGAGAACCTTATTAGGACCAGTAAAAAGAGCAGAAAATGAATATGGAGTAAGAAAAAATCAACAAATACTGGTAGAAACAAAAGGAAAATGCTAGGAAGATAAAACAACAAATAATGAAATGCCTAGATCACGTATGGAGAGCAGAAGCTGATGAACCAATAAAAGCTTTAATGAAATAGGAAGTGGCAGGGAAAAGAGGAAAGGATATACCCAAACCAAAATGCTTGAAAGATTTAAACGAAGATTTAGAAAAGGCAGGAGTAGGAAATGCGGAAGAAGAAGCGAAAGGCAGAAAAATGCGAAAAATATATACGAGGGGTGCTGCTTAAATTTCGAGATCTTGTAACATTGCAGTTCGCAGGACAATTTACATACAAAATTCGTAAAATTTGATATCTCTACTGTCAAAACGCTGTGACAGAAGGGGTGTATATAGAGTGATTCTATTACAGAATAGTTTTAAAGCACACTGAACGCGGAAAAAGCATGTATTTACATCAAGTAATGATTTTGTTTTATTGTTAATTGGAAAAAGTGAAAAGTAGTGTATCACTGATCTGAAAACTACTTTTGGTGATGAGACACCATCAAGAACAATTGTGCTTCGGTGGTATCAAGAATTTAAATTCGGTCATAGTAACCTTAGTAATGAAGGTCGACCAACGACATCAAAAACAGTAGAAAACGTGCCGCACGAGAAATGATAACTACAGATTGTCATGTAACTTATAGAGAAATTCAGTCATCCTTAGGCATCGATATACATATGACAAATAAATCAAACTTTACATGAGTAAAAAATTATGTTCACGATCGATTCCCCATAAATTAACTGATGCGCAAAAATAGGCTCGTGTCAGATTGTGCCAGTTCAACTCAAAGACATCAAATTTAGTATTCGACACTATCAGTACGGACGAAAGTTGGATATATGTCTATGAATCTGAAACGAAACAACAGTCGAATGTTGGAGCGTTCAAGAAAGAAATTTTAAGTGTGTGACTTCCGAGTGGAAAGAATGCCATAACAATTGGTTTAGTCGCGTGAAAAAATGCAGAGAGGGAATATTTTGAAAAGCAATAAAACAATTTTTACAATTCTAGGTATGTTCGTTTTCTATTCCGAAATTAAAGCAGCCTTCCACGTATGTAGCGAACTGTAATATGTGATGGGGGATTGATCACCCCGAGAAGAAGATCTAGAAATCCAAGAGGCGGTGCAACCCCATCAGGAGTGTTTTCTAGATATATTATATATATTCTTAACAGTACACAACTCTTACCGGTCGATATGGTTCGTAACCATGAAAAACGTATACAAAGAAATTGCTGAAACCCGTCAGTTTTACAAAGAGCAATAACTGAAGTATCACAAGTCAAACTAAACAAAATTTTATATTTGAGTTTGTATCTATCCGCTTACGCGACTGCAATAATTTCACTAAAATCGAAAAATCGGAAGTACCTCTTTACTCTTGCCATTTTTTGGTTTTTTGAGACTTTCTCGAAATTGCCTCTAACTATTTTTTTAATTTACCGTCTTTCTTAGACACTTAATGCTTTTTCATATAATCCAAGCGGTTTGTCAGAAAATTTTCCATAAATCGATTAATCGGAAGTACTTTTGCCGTTAACTCTGAATAAAATAACTATGAAACTAAAAGTCCTAACCAAATAAAAATTTATATTTGAGTTCGTAAACCCTTGGAGGTAAAACCAAGAATTTTGTTAAAATCGAATAACCGAAATTACTATTTTATTTCTGTTATCTTAAGATATTTTCGAAATTTTTCGGTATTCACAATTTTCTTCAAATTGGCTTTACAACTTTTTTAAATTTGCTGTTTTTCTTAAATATTTTATACCCTTTCATATTATCTAAACTGTTTGTCAGAAAAGTTTCCTTAAATCGAGTAACCGGAAGTACTTTTACCGTTAACTCTGAGTAAAATAACTATGAAACTAAAAGTCCTAGCTAAATTTGTACCTGGTGTCATAATCGCTTTTGTGTGTAAAAGCAAGAATTTGATTAAAACCGAATAACTATAAGTACCATATTTTTCTATTATTTCTAGATATTTTCCGATGTTTCGTTTATCGCAGATTTCTTGAAGTCACCTCTAACGTTTTTTTTAAACTTAGTATATTTCTTAGCTACTTAATTCTATTTTATATGCACCAAGGAGTTTTTCTAAAAAGTTTTTGAAAATCGAATAATCGATAGTTGGTATTTAAAATAATAGTTGTGAACAACATATCTCAAAAACGAATCATCATATAAAAATGAAAAATTATATTTAAGTTTTTACCTTCTGTATATAACACGAATAACAAGAATTTAGTTAAAATGGAATGAACGGAAGTGCCACTTTATTCTTGCGATTTTCTCGAAACCGGCTATAACTATTTTTTTTAATTGCTGTAGTTCTTATGTTTTTGATGTAATTTTACGTAAATTTACCGCTTTCCCTGAAAAAATGCATTAAATTGAGTTATTAGAGAAAATCTCTGGAGTTAAGCAGTGTTTTGTGTGTCGAATCACTTGAAGGGGTCCAATTATCGTTCCCAAAAATAAACGTAAATAATATTTTAATCATATGTGCATATTTATACATTTCTGTACCTCTGTACGTAAGAGAAAGTCGTGTATTGTCTCACACCAGAATTTTTTTAAGTTTTGAACTATGCAATATTAGCGGAGGTAGTGTCCGCTAATACCCTTATATCACGAACATTTATCCTCGCTGAATTTTACATTTTCCATGGAAATAATAATATTTATTTTTAAGTCATATTTAAGCTTTTAGTACTTTGGTTGAATTTTTAGATGACGTAAAATGATTGCTTTGCACTTCTGGAACTAAAACGCCACATTTAGTCACTTTTAATCTCAAGGGATTAAAATTTTACTTTAGTTCCAAGGGAATTAAAACGAATTAAAAGTAGTCGTAATGATGATGTAATAAATTTCAATGCCATGATTCATTGCCGTGACCTTGGCTTTATTTAGATATCGGTTGCAGGAATGAGTCATTCGTGATTACATCATTCATTTTAGTTCTAAGGAACCTTCTGGAGACTTCTAGAATATTCTACAAAATTATTGTTATTGCTAATTCTGTTACAATAATATACGTAATTACTCATCTGAAAAATATTTGAGAATACGCAAAAAATAAAGCATTTTTATTAGTTTTTTAATTGACAAAAACGCTGATTACTACCTTCAGTATATAAAAAATTGTGTAAACTAATAATACGAAAGTGCTGTATGCAAGTAGATCCAATATAAATTTTAGAAAATGTTCTGTAACTAAATAAGTTCAAAATTTAATTAGATTAACAAGATTAACAAAAAATGTTAAAACATATTCTAAAGATTTCAAAAAAATGTATGTGTAATTAGGATTGGTTTAATTAAATGGGAAAATTTCTTCTAGTAGTAAGAAATTGGCAATTAGATTAATAAGCAAATCACGGGTAGAGTGAACGCAAATTGTTTTAGCATATTTTAATAAGTAAAAAGAAATAAGCGATTCAATTAGAATTATCAAAGACTCATCATCAAAAAAACAACAAATAAATTCATATAAGTAGGTACGAACATATTCACTTAACTTTCGCTATAGCATTACCACAGGATTTGCACACATCAATGTAAGATGTACACGATTCATGCAACCATCGTTGGTAACGAACACACTTAATCCAGTCACACATCTACTCGTAATACATTTAACTTACAACTGACCGAATCTCACGTATGCCTAGCAATCATCTGCTGAACTGTTACCAGTAGCCATCTATCCCCTATGGTCAAATAGGATTCCCTACCTAGCAACGGGATTGTATTTGACGGCGTCGTAGCTTTTATTTACAGCAGCACCTTTGTTTCCACTACTAAATCAACCCAAAACTCAGGCGCTCTGTTTATCCTTTTAGTCAGAGATTGGACCACTGCTCGGCAACGCATCTAGTCTCAGCTATAAGGTCGTCGGAGTTACGGATAGTACGGCGTCTACAATTCCTGATTACCAGACGACGATGAGATTTTAGACGTCGTGTATTTTAATCTCGATGTCCGGGATGCACCCGCTGCATAGCAACACGGTTTGTCTCAAAATGAAATTTCCAGGTAAAGGGAGAACTTTCCTTTCGGATAACTGAACTAGTTTTGCAGTTCAAGACTACGATGACGGTTTTATTATTAAAATTTTAACCATTCTACGGAAAACGTTCTACGCACTTTATAATCAAAAAAATGCTTTAATTTAACAGAATATAGCTTTACCTGTAAGGTTAAATACTGATACAGTATATTCAGGTTCAATGAAAGATCTTTTGGTACAAATACAGTCAAAAAACTTCCTTTGCATCGGAAATGTTGCTCTTTTATAGTAAATTATCAATTGTCGCTCTCTTTTCATCGAACGGCATTAATAACCGTGTATTATGTCTTACAATAATTGATAAGCAGGCAGCGTGATGGGTTTCGTTTATCAATTTATTTATAATACAATATTGCGCAAATACAATTAATGGCTTTACGTTAATTAAAATAGTCTTGGATTGTTTCTATACTGATTTTACATCTTAGAAGCAATCAACATTTAATTCGAGCGGTTTATCAACGGTTTAAATCTTGAGTTTGCTTGTGTAATATGTTGTTATTCTTAAATTCTATTTTTTACAATTTTTCTCTATTTAAGCAGATTAACAATAATTCAGAACGAATAAATTTAAGATAAATCCCGTTTGCTTTGAAAGCATTATTGCCTTTACAAATGTTACATATTTCAGCTGTCGGAATTTTAATAGAAAATCGGAAACGCGCGATTTGTTGCAAATCGGTTTTCGCGTGTCACTTTCACTTAACTTTTTTCTGGGAAATGTTACAACCAATTCAATAAGATTCATCAGGCTAGCAATTGAATAAATTAGAATTTTAGTAAACATATAAAATAACAGTGGAGATTGATATTACTCGCTTAACTGTACATAAATAATGTATGTTATTTTATATATTCATTAAAATTTTAATTAATTCATTTACTAGTCTGATAAAGTTTGTTGAATACTAATAAACGAAACGTTACATGTAGTAATTATGTTTGTATAAACCGAGTCCTAATCCAATAATAATTTATATATATATATATATATATATATATATATATATATATATATATAT
>JAHWXV010470757.1:0-20326 GCA_024586415.1 Phrixothrix hirtus | reverse complement strand
CAATTAATATTAAATAAATTGAATTGCATTAAATTATAAAAATTATTAACATGAAATAACTGTGATAACAAAAAAATAATGTAAATTTTGTAGTTATCAGAAATCATGTCCGTATTTATAAATAGTAATTGAAATTAACCCATATACAAATTTACCTTTATTATTTACTTAATAAGTTTACACATTCTTGTATCCATTGTTTAATCAAATACACTAATACCTGAAAATACAATATCTGACAAATAAATTTACGTAAATAAACACTGAACAATATATGTGAAAATTGGGTTGCCTAACCAAACTTGATATTTTAATTAATTTTAATTATAACGGCATAAAATTCAAAAATGTGATAAATTCTACCTTAATATATATATAGGGTGTTCCCAAATCAATGATAGTCGTTGCAGGAATTTTAGACGCGCTTGCATACTCTTACCATTAAATCGTCTATACAATTTTATTATAGGTTGTTTTAAAAACATAGTCTTGTAAATTACATACTAAATTTTCCACTTATGTGTAGACAAAGACTTTATACAGTAGTTGTAAGTTTCGGGCAAAGGTGTTAAACAGTTATTTGATGCTAGTTACGATCAAGGAATTTATTAGGCCGACCTAATCCTTAAGATAAGACTTTATCGCTTTATTGATTCTGACGATTTCTGCAACAATACTCATTTTTCTAAGTATGGTTGTTCACCTGTGCATTTGTGATCGTTTAATATTGTTGTACCTGTTATGCTAAATAATTTTTTCTGTTATCAGACTATGAAACCTCTTAAATTTTCAATTTTTTTTTATTTTAGCTACATTATAGTCTATCCTTTATTCTATTTCATTTTACACTGCTTACAGGAGACGAACCTGCTTGGTAATTTTCAATATTAAGTTGCTACAGCGTGTGTCTAGTGAGTTATTCGAAACTATTTAAATACTAAAATAAATGTCGTGGCGCTCAATCTAATTTATCTTCTTTTACGATAAGTAATTTGGATTACCATATATGATCCAATAATTCCACTTCTTCACTTACCTCTCTCCGAACCAAAATTGAATTAGTCGTGTGCCTTTTCTCTATTCCCTTTGTAAGGTTAACGTGGACGAATCAATTTTTTTCTTGAAGTTCTCTTTTCCCTGGTTTTATTTCACGTTAATGTCACAAGGTGCATCACATAAGATGTTAAAATTGTGATAAAATCCGGAGCTTTTAAGTTTTTCGAAGGTTTTTGAAACGTATTCTAAAATGTTTTAATTGAAGGGGCGAGTGGATGAAAGGGTTATGTGACATTTTTTTAAAAATTCATATTTCTTATTAAATGAAGATGTTAGGTACTAAAGTGTTTATTATAATGGTAACTGAACTACTAAGAATAGTTTTTTCCGAGATAATTAGAAGATGGAGTCATGTAACATGAAAAACTCTGTTAGTGTGTGAAAGATGGAGCCATGTTTCAATGACCATCACATAGCACCTTCTTCCATTTTATCGTGTTATTTAAATGATTTAAAAGGTTGCGTACATGCTACATAGCTTATTAAGGTTAGGTTGTTGTAAGGACTCTGAAGTGAAAGAAAAACACGAATAGAGGAAAACTAATGGTGGAAATGGCACAAAAACAAATTAATAGTGAAACGGGCTTGAATAAATGTAAGTGGGCTTTAATAATATTGTTGCCTTGTTTATAGAATAAAATTAACTGTCATCTTGCAAAAAGTTAGTGAGATTATAACATTATAACATTATAACAGTAAATTACCATTATTATTGTTTTCTAAGGTCCAGAAACGCGCGATTGTGTTTGTAATGCGGCAAGTTGTGTCTCCAGCTGCCTACGGAATGGATCAGTATCGAGTATAGAATTGCAGGAGCAATCTAATTCAGAGATTGTCACCCATGAATCTACTGTCGTAGTACTTAACAATGCCCTTCTTTCAAGTTCCATTAACGATAAGATGGATTAAGGTTCATTAAGTTTTCAAGAAACCGAATTATATAGATGAGTCATATGAAAATCATAGCAGCGATGGGTATATACCACATATCAGCGATAAAGATAGTTCGGAATTCGAGTTGGTCCCAAATTATTCTGAAAAAGATTTAGAAGTTGATAAGTTAGAGACTAACGTTGCAGGAGTATTTTCGGAATTTGAAGACGCTAGTGTAGTAGAACCAGTACAGATTACCACCAAGAAGAAACATTTCTTCCTAAAGAATATACTTCTAGAAAACGACGTAGAGACCCAACTTGTTGGAGGAAGAAGAAAGCGGCGATAGTAAGAGAGAGAGGACAGTCCTACATTTTATACAACGTAAAGAAAATGCCAGCTAAATCACCACACCATGAATTGCTTTGCCAGCAAAACTGTAAACTACAATGCGATAAAAAATTTAACAAGAAGCAACGTTAATCAATTTTTGAAGCATGTTATAATGTTGATGTCAATGCGAAGAATTGTTTGCTTTTTAAAAGTATTCACGCGAAACTTATAGAACGCCACAGAAAAGATGCAAAAACTCTGAAGTCTACCACGTATGAATATAACATTACTTCAAACAATGCAGTTATTCAGGTATGTAAAACTGCTTGGTGTAACTTATATCAAGTTAGTAGGAAAAAAATTGATGTTATAAAACAAAAACTTAGCAAATTAGAATCTGTACCTACTCCTAACCAACGTGGTCGCCACGAAAACAGACCACATAAACTTGCTGAAAATGTTCTTAGTACTGTAATCGACCATATAAATAAATTTTCATTAGAAACGTCCCATTACTCCAGAAATAATAATCCTAACAAAAAGTATTTATTCCCTATTTTGCCCATCTCGTAAATGTATCCGCTCTATATTGATGTGTGTAAAAATCAGAAACGACCAGAGAAATACTTCATTAAAAAGTGTTTCTATAGCAGAATCTTCTCCACTAAATTTAATTTGTCGTTTGAACACCCCAAATCAGACACATGTAGTACTTGTGATGTGGGGACCGTCAGTGAAGAACATAAAGCAAACTATACAGCTGCCCGAAAAAATTCAAGAATTTGCTTTTTACCTGTTGACTTGCAACAAACGATGCCACTTCCAAAATTATCAACCTCAAAATCCTTCTATTTAAAACAGCTATGGTTTTATAACTTAGGGATACATACAATCATGTCGGACTAAGAAAAATCATTCACGGTAACTTGGACTGAAGGTATAGCTTCGAAATGAAGTACTGAAGTTGCAAGTTCTTTCATCGCATTTATGGAAAGGACTGAAGCGAGTACAAGAAACAAATTAATCGTCTGGTCGGATTCTTGTGGTGGACAGAATAAAAATTTCATTATAATATGTCTATATCAATATCTTATCCCACAAGGATATTTTATGACAATAGATCATAAGTTTCCTCAAGCAGGGCATGGTTTCTTGGATTCAGATAGAGATTTTGGTCGGACAGAGAAAGTTCTACATGAACATCAAAAGATTGGCACACCAGAGAAATACAGAGACATGAGAGGAGCAAGTGCAAAGAACACTATTTTTGTTGATATGGAACGCCATTTTAGGGACACGGAAACTTTAGTTCGAAAGATGAAACTTTTCAACAGAAAACGGAATGTTCAGGAAGAAACATTTAATTTTAGGGATGGGATAAAGTGGATGCGTGTTGAAGAGTTTGGGAGTTAATTATATAAAGAAAATTACGATGAATATTATTCATTTCAAAGAGTCAACATACTTAAAGGTCAAGTAGTAACAAAGGAAGAGGATTAAAGAAAAAAGAGTTAATGTTTCAAAAGTGAAAATTGTAAATTTAAAGGAACAACTGCGTTTCGTAGATAAACAATGGTTTTATGAAACTATTATTTCTGAAAATACCCCAAGCAAGAAGACAGACCCTACATCAACAGGCAAGAAGGGACGTGTAAAATAAATTAAAATCATTTGTTGACCATAACATTTATTTTTTTTAAATGTATAACTTTCAAGGTTATATTCTTACCACTGTTTCAATAGCATAAGCAGGGAGTGAGATAAGGTTTTAAAGTTAGAATAACTTTTCTTTTGTTAGCATAAAATTGTTAAGCCTTTGTATGACTGATTGGTTACTATTTTTTCATTAGTAATGAATATTTTTGCATAAAAGTTTTTGCATCTCTTTTCTTTCATTAATTACATCCAAAAACTTGGCCATTTATAATGGATGAAGGGGTTATATGATGGTACCCTAAGTTCCTTTTTATTGTAGGTCACCTAATATGTACGACTCGAAATGCTGAACTGAGTTACTAATATCTACCAAATCTTTTGAAATTTCGAAATTAAAGAAAGAAGTTCTAGAGTTTAAACTTTGACGTTCATTTTCTCCGAAACAACTCGTCCTTCAATTTTATTTTGATTTCAACTGTATTTTGTGGGCATGCAAGAAAATTATAAAGAGGTATTTTTTTTAAATTAGAGTACACAAAACCTTGGAAATAATTGCAAAAAAATTATTTTAAAACTTTATTGCCTAATATAGGTCACAATGGATTCACAGAAAATGATTGTTACAAATATAAATAGTTACGACTTTGGTTGTCTATATCAATTAAATGATATTCTTTATACAATTAAATTACCTAAATATGGATCAAAAATATTCATTAAAAATACATCTCTATTTAAACAATTTAAAATATCTTTAATGATATATAACTATAGATAGGCTCATTTTAGAACGGAATTAATTTAAGTTTATAAAGTTTTACTATGACGATAAATCTGTTATAAAAGTGAGCCTCTCTTTACAGTAAAATTTTTAATTTTGGTCGGATTTTAGGTAAAATAAATTTTAATTACAAATTATATAATTTTATTTACAATTTTACCATAAGTAGACTAATTTATGTATATAATTATGATTCTCGTTTATTAAAGTAAGGAGCTACGTTAAGGGTTGTTCTAGATATAATAATAATGACAAATTCTATTTTGACAAGTATTTGCGCGACATAACCTTGACCATTTCAATTTGTTCTCTGTGTTTTATACCAAAATGTTAAAAATCAAGAAAGCATTTAAATTATTTTTCCCCTATTCGATTAAAAGGTATAGATAATGGCATCGTTTTTCCAGCTTTTACTGTTTGCCGTCCACCTGGACAAAACAGCTTCATTATTATCGAAAATGACACAATAGGTCGCTTTTCCAATAATCAATTTGTTGCCTAACAATAAATTCCATGTATTATTGTTTGAGAGATTATAATCATTTTTAGAATAGAAATTTAATAAAATAAAATATTATTAAAAACGCAGCAGATATATAAAGTGAAGTTTTCTATGTTACCGGTACTGTATAAGTGGATTACTAAATTGAAAATACGAAAACTGCATATTAGAGTTTAGGATTTCATAATAGATACGAAATCTGAGAAAAAGTTAATTTACTCAAGGAAGGACTGGTTGAAAATGATTAATCGAAATGAAGGTGCTGCAATTTCTCAATTGAAGAAGTTAATTTGCATTTTCATTAAATTTTATACAAGCAGGGCGTTAATTAAAATTATGAATTCGATGGTCTAAATTTCGCCACGATAGAAATTTTATATAACAGCCCTACCAAAAATACCCTCGGGGATATTCTTTGTTTGTAGAATGGTCTAAAATTTAGCTCTAACTACGCTACTAGTGTGACAGCACTAACTATTTTATAGAATCTAATTTCAATGAAATTCGCAAATTTTAACTTTTAAGAATTAAAAATACAAGTAGATGGTGTTCCTTTCTCAGCTAAAACAAACGTTTATAGCTGTGTGTAAACTTAAGAATTGCTTCTTGCGTGTTTTAATAATACTGAATGATAGATTGATTTCCTTCACATTCATTCGACGTTGTTGGAAAACCGCAATTGAAATTCACGACATATTTTTACTGTGTAACAAACAGTAGCAATTCATAACTTTCACGAGTTTAATAATTCTTATAAATGTAATAACAGTCTTTATGTGTGGAAGATTAGATCGAACTTTGCTGTTTAATTTTATTTAGCCTTCATTGACTCATTTATCACTTTTGGTTAAGTCCAACTGCTTTACCCATTATTTAAAAACATTTAGATTTCGACCTGTCATCTATTTATATAAAAATTTGTGAACACTAATTTAGTTTGATACTTGGAAATAGTAATTCAGATCGATATTAAGTTACGAAACCATTTTATCATTTATAAATGTAGCAATTTGGTTAAAATATACTTTTGTTCCACAGCAACGTATAATTTATGACTATTAAATCAGGATAATGGTTAAAAATTTAAAAATTGGAAAAGTTATTGTTGTCAAAAGATGTTACAAATTATGAAGTAAAAAGGAGCGTGAAAGTGTTGGGGAAAAACATGTCGCCGCGTTACCTTTCAATAATGCACCGATAAGCAGTCTACTGCCGATATTTTGCCGTTATTCTCTTCGTTGTGGTTTAAAATTTTATTAATTGTTTAATACAGATAGGCATTTTGTTGATTGCATTCTAAAATGTCTTACAGTAAGAATTCGATCCACATGAACCACAAAAATTTTAAATTTGTACGTTTTAATAATGGTTTAAATTTTACAAATGGTTTGACTGTAAAGTTGAATTTCACATTAAGATAAGAAATAAGTCTTCTTATCACTTTAGCCTAAGAAAACATTTTAATCAAACCATTAATAATACCTTAAGTTTAAGCATAAGATTTGCTATTTGGATGTCAATATTATCTCGGGTGGTGATTGTGCTTGTAAATTAGTGAAGTGTTCGAAAATGTTTCAATCTCGGTTTGAGCTTCTAAAGTTAGTACAAATTCACTTGCTTCATCAGTTAACAAGGTGTTCAAAATTTGGAATGAAAGTCAAGTTCAGATATAAGTAATTGAGCAAAAAAATTACTTTTATTAAATTAAACGAGAAAAGTTACTACGAAATACAAGTTATCCCAAGTAATTTACGTGAACTCTTGCATCTACAGTGTTATTAATAATTCTAAAGCGTCCATGAACAAATTGGGAAGGATTTGTTATTTTCAACGAAAAGTTAACAGTGCCAAACATTGTCAATAGTGACATCTAATATAAATTCCAAGTAAAGACTTTTCATCATGCAATAAGTAATTGATTGATATTTTATCTAAGCTTTCATCGAAAACGTGCATTGAATACAAGTCGCAGATATTTTTAAACGGTTACACCCAGACATTTTATTTATTCATTTAAGTGCGTTGAAATGAAAACCACTTAAAATATTCGTATGCAAATTAATTTAAAATTTTTAAATTGCTTTGCCAACTTAGGCTTTATGTTAGATTAATTGGATCACAACGTTATAGTTAGTAATACGAGGGGCACTATTTATGTTGTGAGCCTTTGCAACACTGCGTGTTTAAAATTTGTAATAAAAAATTTGACATTTTCGAACATAACCTTATTCAGCACAGTTTAACATTTGAGCGTGATTAGTGGTATTTATAGTGACATGAAAATTGTGCTACAGCGTAAAAATAGAATTAACTCGTGAAAATGTTTATGCCATGATTGATTATGGCTTTCGACATGGATTATCTAGATCAACTTACTTCCAATTTTGGTGATGAAGCACCATCCTTTGCCACGGTCAAACGCTGATACAATGAGTTTAATCGTTGCTGCCGTTTAGGTAGCTGTCGTGCCAGAAAACATTGATGCTGTGCAAAAACTGATAATGCAAGATTATCGTGTTACATACTTTGAAATTAAAGCAATTTTATACATTAGTTCGACCAGTATATATAAAGTATTGCATGAAAATTTAGCTGTGAAAAAGGTTTGTTCTTGTTGGGTCCCACATAATTTGAAAACATGTGAACAAGGTGCCCGTGTCGATTGGGGCAAGTAAATGCTTACGAAATACAATTGCGGTGCTTCAAAAGACGTATATGATAATCTAACAGGTTAAGAATCGTGGATATATGCGTTTAAGCCGGAAAGTAAATAGCAGTCGACTGTAAGGGTGTTTCAAGGTGAACAAAACCCAACAAAAGTTGTTCGCGTTCGAAGGACTTCGAAACAAATGGTCGCCTGTTTTTTCGGAAAAACTTGGCATGTAACAAGAGTGCCCTTACAGGAACGTAAAATGGCCACTTCTGAAAAGTATACCACCATTTGTTTGCTGGAAGTCTTCAGGGAAATAATGAAAACAAATAAGCGCCGTAGAATCATTCTGCATCACGACAATGCAAACTCTCACACATCTCGTCTAACAACCGATTATTTGAACACTCAAAAAATCAAATTAAGGGATCATCCGATGTACAGTCCTGATTTGGTACACCATGACTTCTTTTGTTCCCGAACGTCAAGAATAAATTGCGTGGACAACGGTTTTCGTCGGGAGAAGAAGCCGCCGATGCGTTCGAAAACCATGTTTTAAGATGTCTCTAACAGAATGAAAAAAATGTTTTGATTATAAGATCGAAAGAACGTAAAGTGAGAAAGGGAGAATATTTTGAAAAACAATAAATCAATTTTCAATGATAAATTACTGTTTCTTTATTATTAGGCTCACAATATAAGTAGTGCCTATCGTATAAAACAAATTGTGTAACCTTGAATAAACTGATATGGGGTACACTTACTTTATATTTTGTCCAAAATTTGTCATATTCCTTTTAATTTCACTAATATTAACCACTATATGGTTAAACAAATATAACATTACGGTGAAAAGGGTAACAGGAAAATAGGCTAGAGGCTCGGGTGAAGCGTGTTAGTTAAATAATGTTGGTGAAGTAAGGCAGTGACAAATTCTAAACGTTCATTTAAAATGGCATAAATATTCATCATTAATTTAAAATAAAATCAGAAGTGCATTCAAAAGCAATTTTACGTTTAATAAAATTGAAGAAGTTTTACCATATTTTATTGTATTTGATGTATTTGAAATGGCACAATATATTTACAGCACGTTAATCTGTGATCAAAAATAAATCAAAAGTTATTATAACAATTTGTTGCAATGTGTTTTTCGAAATTCCAATTTTTAAAACTATATAATTAGGAAATGCTGTGATGGGGAGGAGGTTTAAAAATTGAGTGGGAGAGAATATTAGTGAGCGTGATTAAAAAGTTGTGATGTTTTCATTATGTCTCAGCATAGTATTGTTTAGTTAAAATTGTGACAGATTTACCACTATTTTATAATGTGTTGAGGACGAATGTTAATTCAAATACCGCAAGACAAGTCTAGAAAAATGAAATAAATTCATACTTACTGTACTTTTCCAAAAATCTTGTATTAAGGTAGTAAGTATAAAGTGGTACTTTAAACTCAAAGCAAACTGTTTCTCAAGTAATAAAAGAAGGGCGAGCTTCGGAAATAATAAACTGTGGACAAGTGTATCGGTGACATCGTGAAACGAACGTAAAATTTTAAAGTTAAGTGAAATAAACAAAGTTGAGGTGTGCACTTAAATTATAAAAATTAAAACAGGTAATAGAGTAACTGTAGAATAAATTGTGCGCAACCCAGGGCAATGCACGATAAACAACATGAGGTTAAGTTTGAGCGCGGGCAGATTTAACGTTTTCAAACTAGGCAAGAAAGCAACATCAATTTTTAACATACAAGCGTCTGATTCGCCAAAAAAATCATGAGCGGCAAGCTAAAGAAAACTGATAAAAACACTAGACGCCAAAAAATGGACATCCTTTTCGTGAAAGTTTGAGCATTAAGACTATATCGCGAAACACCAGTGAAAAGATCATATTATTTGCAATGTAACAAATAGGCAACGGCTATCTAAGTACTCACGCTAAGATCATAGAAATAAAGTAAATCTGATGTGAAGTCCGCTACTGCCAGAGCACTTAGAGGAACTAATAAAACAAAGTAATGAAATAAACGACATACATTGTGTGATACTCGATTAAAAACGATATGCATTCAATCCACGTTTATTTCAAGGTCAACGTATTATTACTCGTTTCAAGACCTGTTCGAAGCGGTTCCTTGATTCTCGTTGTATTGCACACGAAAAACACTGCAATTGAATTCAAAAGTATTGTCACAGGGCAACATCCTAATCAGCACACAAAGAAACCAACTCCGTAGTTCACTTAGAAATAATACGAACTACGTAACAGTAAATAGTATTTTATCAATTATAATAGAGTTAAATTTAAAGAAGATTCAGAATTCTAAATCGTCAAATTAATTTAAGTTAAACTTCAATTTACGACTAGTGTTACTTCGGGTGTAAGACGGTCATTGTTGTATTTAAAGTCTCGCATCCTAGGTAGCTCGTCTGCAAAACTGTGTAATTTTTCCATATTGATCTCATCTTAAAGTACAATTAATAATTTTGAGGCCTTTATTATTTATTGGAAAACACATGTCTACCGATGGAAACCTATAAATTAAATAAAGTAAACAATAAATTTATATTCAACTTTTTAGGTAGAAATAACAGAACATAAAGTCTATTATTCTGCAAAAAAGGGTCATAGATTCTGAAGAAAGTAAAAAAACCGTTAAAATTACGTTGGTTACTCATACCTTTTACGAGATCGCGCTTTAGATTAAAGTTTATTAATTAAATGCAGAGAAATTTCTCAATCTCCAAAGGGCAACCAATAGAAGATTCTCAATTTCAAGAAATAACAGAACATAAAATCTATTGTTCTGCAAATAAGGATCATAGAATCTAAGGAAAGTAAAAAAATTGTTAAAATTACGTTGCTTACCCATAACTTTAACCAGATCACACTGTAGATTAAAGTCTATTAATTAAATGCATTGGAGAAATTTCTCAATCTACCGAAGGGTAACCAATAGAAGATTTCCAAAACAAAATAATCCTATAAATTACTTCGATGACGCCCATAAAATACATTTGTTAGTTAAATAAGTGAAATAGAATAAAATCCGTCCTATTTTTGCCAAATTATGTTGAAATTCCCCGCTAAAAGATTTACTTTAGGATAATCTATACATGAAACATAAATTATATGAAAGAGAGAAGATGCGCTTCAAAAATAAGATGGCCTAAATAATTATTAACTATAAATTTTGGAATGTTATTGCTTTATCAAAGAAACATCACTTTACTATTGTTTGTGTCAAATTCAATATAAAATTGACCATTTTATTTAAGGCAGAATCTTTTTAACGCTTAACCTGTCGCAAGATCTTTGTTAAGAATGAATGTCATTGACTAGATGTCCGTATTAAGAAAATTTTGAAGGCCGATTCCTTACAAAACAATTCATTAAAATAAGAAAGGTTGCCCTTACATATGAAAAAGTTTTAATCTATCACTCCAATAAATATAATAAAACAACAAATTAGTGAATATAATCAATATAGTTTATAATATTTATGTAAATAGCTTATTTTAAATTATCACTAAACAGGTTTCACTTGCTTGGTAAAAATTTCAAGTCAATTTATAACAGTTCAGGTAATGAAATTATTACCGTAATCGCAACTAGTTAGTCGGGATGGTTTATAAACTTAGAGATTTTTTAATGGCCTTTGTGAATAGAAAAAAACTTAATTATTTTATTAGTCAACAGCATTACATAAAAGACTCTTTTTATTATATAAATAATACAAATACAATTTTTTTCTTTACTTTTCAATATTTGATGGCGTATGAATTTTACTTTGAAACTTTAAAATCACCCATAGTGCCAAACAACCCAATACAATCCTGTCCGCAGTCACGCTTTGTTTAAGAGCCTAGCAAAAACAAGGTTTCCATATTGTTGAAATATTACAAAAAATTTAAACGGATACTCGCCTAATACCGCTTAAGAAGATTCTGCCTTAAATAAAATGGTCAAGTTTAATATTTGTAATATTCAATATTTCTGAGAATTAAAATTTGGCCTTGGATCTAAACTTATAAATGCAAACGAACTACATCAACATGCTGATAAACTGACTGGTATGACATCTTTTTAATATAATAATACTGAAGCTAAATTTCAAAATTGATCGGTAGCACAGTCTTGATGAAAGGTAGTACCTGGGTACAGCCTGTTTTTTGCAATATCACGTTACTCGTCATTTATGCGTGCATTGTTTTGTAATTTCAAAGTCAAACAGGTTACGTTCGAGATAGTTTCGATCTAGCGAAATTTTGTAATATGCGGTGATGTTTATACCGTGGTCTATCATACATCTGCTTTGGAGTTCTTACATAAAACTTTATGTGTACTCCTTGTAATAGTAAATAATAAACTAAAACACGGGCAATAGGTGTATAATAATTAATGATCATCATGAATAACGATTTTAAAAAACTAAAATAGATACAGTGAATATCTAACTGAAAATATATACAATTCATTTAAATATAAAATAGCTTTTGTGTCAACTAAATATGTATAAATCGCTTTTAAAACTTACGATTGCATTAAACCTGACGTTCTAGAAATATGATCTAAGAACAGTCAGCAAGCTAGCTATAAACAGCATAAAAATAAGTAAGTTTCTCCCAGAATTAGATAAAAAATAAGATCTAATAATATTAAGAAGGTTATAATTCCAAATCATGTTTATTTAGAACAGCAATCAATTGGAGCTATTGAAATAGACAAATGCGATGTGTTAAGCAAACCTCATTAAATGGAATGCAAGAGGTTTTGTAATTTAAATACTTTGACTGCATTGTCATCATATTTAACATTATATGTAACACAATTATGTCGAAATATGAACCTGTGCTTGTAGAAATTAGATAATTTAAACTCAATAAACACAAGAATGTAGTGAATGCACATTGTAATTAAAACATCTATATGGACTTTGTAAACTTATTACCATCACATAAGCCGTCGAATTTGTATATAAACATATAAATATTATAATAAAAACGTTCGAGTTAATAACTTGAGTTAATGCTACTTTTGTCTCTTCTCGTCTACAATTAAGAGATAAATCTAGTTGTCTAGATTGACGATTAGAGTGAAGATAGTTACTACCTACGCCTGGAAGTCCACATCTCCAACTGATTTCTAAAATTGCAATGGCAAGATACATGATTAGACAGTTTCTGTTTAGAATTTGGCACTAATCTTGGTTACAGAATTTATTTAAAAAATGTAAAAATATTTTTATTTTTTGTAAATAGGCTGGCGACATTGAAATATCTTCAAAAATTGTTTCTAGCAAAGGATTTTCCGTATTTGGAAGTTTATGCCCATCAAACTATGCTTACCTGATAATACAATACCGAAATTTACAACTTTAAATAACTTCAAAATGACTGAATTAATAGAACATTGATATACAAACCTTTTGTTTATCCTTGGATATAGCATAAGGTGCTATAAATATCATTTCAAATACATCTTGCGTAATTGACATTTTCTTTTAATTCTCGGTGGAATGGTTGGCAGAGAATAGCTTCGGAGAAATGTTTAATAGTAAAATGAGGATGTAGCGAATTTGACTACGTACAATGTCAGACGGCTAAATGTTAAAATGTAGCGGTCAAAGCGAAATTTTGCAACGGAAGTGTGGAATTGTGGTGCTTCGATTAGTGGGACGGGCTAAATTGTTTAATCTGCTATTAAATAAATAAAGTCATAGCTTCTTGCCATCTTGAACTAGGCAGTTACCTTTTATTTTACCAATGTTAATAAGCACTAAATTGGAAATAATTAGTAAGTATCAACAAAGAAACGATTTCTAGGCAATATTCACAACCTCATAAATAATTATTGTAACATAGGTAACCATTGTTAATTATCTTAGGAAGGTAAACAGTCATCTACTGTCATAAAAAATTACATAGACCTTAATGAAAATCAGGCGCCGTACGTTTAAAATATAAGAAGCTGCTTTAATTTACGTCTTCGTAACTTTCAATCATTATGTACAGAAAACTAAAATTAAGAAAGCTCACGTACAAAGTAAACAAACTAGTGGGTGTAGTAAAGAAGTTAATAAAAGCACCATTATGCGTTAGAAAAGAAACATCTTATTCCTCTTCCGGTATAAGGTGTGTAGTGATATATGGACACCAGGTGCTTCATACTAAAAATGATAATTGGGTGATCGACAACTTAAGTAGGTTACAAATAACAAATCGTTTAAGATAGTTGCTAAAATAAACCAAGACTACATCGCTTGTGCATTGCTGCACGTAATAATTATATACAGGAGTAAGTCCGGCAAACAATATAACTAACATAATTAAAATCAGATTTAGCGTGTTAGCCGCTGACATAAATACAGGCCATCTCTCTTGGGAATAATTTAAGGAAACATATTTCTCAAGGGTTAGTTTAGAAAAACTAATATAATTACCAATCATTAAAACAAAGTGTACTGAATTGAGACAGAAATAAATAAGAAGCATCCAAAGCAGGCAGGCCAAAAAGCAGCCTTCAGCTGTATGAAAATCTAAACACAACAGAAAGTGCAGACACAAAACAATTTCCACATAAGTGAGCGTAATAAAAAAATTTCGCACGTGACTGCCTCACAAATTTATAAATCGAAAGAAACATCTTAAATTATTAATAAGTTCAATCATATTAAAGTTCATAAAACTTTGTATTCATCAAAAAATCAAGAAAGTTTAAACTACCTGATTATTTTAACTTTAGTTCTATTATTATTGGTTTATTTAAATTGCAAATAGCTTGCGTTAATAACTTTAAATAATTAAACACGGATTAACCTGTATTATACAAAAATAATTAAAATGTTGTATTAGATTACTTAATAATATCTACTATTAGTAGTACAGTCGAAACTTTGATTTATTTGATGATGCTGATTTAATAATTATATATTTCTAATGAACGTAATTTTCTTTTTAATTTAAAGGTTGTTGTGTATTTTCACATACAAACAAACGAGGATTTAGGAAACAACAAAATTCTATGATGTGTAAAAATTAACGGTAAGTTACACAACAACGAATCCAGGTAGAAACAAACTAGCTCATTTCCTAAAATTTAATACCTTCATACGAGGGACAAGCCATTATTATTGAGAATAGAAGAACCATTGGAATTTTTCAAAATTTTATTTTAGATATGTTAAAAGCAGCTGCCTTTGCAATAATGCACTAAGTCGTTCTTTCCTTCCACTACTTAAATATTCCAAGCCAAGCAGCTTTAGGAATACTATCAAAATAACACCGAACAGCAGCATCGATCTCTTTCTCTGAAAAAAACCTTCTTCCTCAGAAGTTCTTTTTTAGCCCAAAAAACAGCCAAAAGTCGCACATTGCCAGATCCTGTGAGTATGAAGGGTGTTCGATTACATTAATCTTCTTTGCAGTCAAATGCTGCCGCGTTATCGCTGCAGTGTGGGAAGAAGCATTATCGTGAGGTAGCACAATTCCCTTCTTTGGCACTTTATTAAACACTTCCGGGAAACTCATTAGACTGGCACTTCTAAAGAACACAGTGTACATTACTTTCTTCATTACTCGCTGCTTTCTGATTATTGTTGGTGTGGCCTCGTCTTCATAGATCCATACGCGGCTCTCTTGTCGAGTTGGTATGTAGAATAATGGTATGTAAGTTTCATCGCCTGTTAAAATTTTCGACAAAATTTGATGTCCACCATTCTTAAGCAGTGTTAGAGTTTCGTGGAAAATTCGTACTCGTTCTGCTTTTTGAAAATCTGTAAGATGATGGGGTACAAAACGACTTACGACTTTTTCAGATGAAAGTGATCGTGTATTATTGTTTTTACAGATAAGAATACAATCCCCAGTTCAGCTTCTATCACGGCGTAACTAGTTGCGTTATCTGCTTCTATAATCTTGTTCACGGCAGCAATGTTTTCCTCTACCACAGCGGCAATTGGAGCGCCTGCGTCTTTCTAGTGATCAACTGTAGTTATTCCATGTTCAAATTCCTTGTACCAACTGTAAATTGTTGCCAAGGGAGGGACCTGATCGCCAAATGTTGATTTCAAACTTTCTTCGCAGTCATACGCACTTAAACCTTTCTTAAAGACATAATAAATTATTATGCAAAAATATTCCTTGGGTTAATTCCATTTCTTCACTACACTTGAGAAACTTAAAACTTACCCTTTCAAATGTTATTTAAGAGAAATTAGCAATTGAAGTAGCAAATGTCAAATAAAGAGTTGCCCTTAACGAGGTTATATATTTTGTTTTCCATAGCCTACCTAATTTCTTCATTCTCAATAATAATGGCTTGTCCCTCGTATCAATCTGATAGCGACACGTCGAGAACATCGTCACCACAGCAGAAATAGTTGCATATTTGATATTTTATCCTTATAGTGTAGTACATTACGTATAGACAGGTATAATCTGTAACATTTTATATTTGTTGTAATAAAATAACACCAAGGAAACATAGAATATTCAATGCCACTATTTTTCCTTATGGTGTATCCATATACAGGGTGTAAAGAAAATAGGTTACGTGTTTATAACATCTGGTAGGAAGCAAAAATAGAGCAGAACATGTGGTATAACTGTTTTCGCTATTATTATTCATTAGCGAGACATTTCAAATTAAAGATTTTGCACTCTGGCAACATTGTATTGAAACTCTTTTCATCTTACTGACCCAAATTCTGTTATGTACATAACCTTATGCAAGAGGGATGATTTATGATTTGTTTAGGTAATAAACTATATTGAGGGTTTAAGTAAACAGTTAGACTAAACGACCCTGGATTTTATTTTGGTAAGTAGCGAAATATTAAAATAATTTAAAATTTCAATTTTTGATTTGTTTTGAAGTTCAAAAAGGATTAAGTTCACAGCACAAATTTTCGTATTTAAATGTATAATACAACGGTTTTTTTAATTGTTATCATTATTGATAGCAAATTGCGAAAATAAGTGGGATATAACACAAAATAGATAAATAGACAAAATTTAAGAGCATGTTTACATTTTTAAATTTAAAATAAAAAATAAAATTAATTAATTTGACAATTTAAATAAATAATAATAAATAATAAATTTTACAAATTAAGGAAAATGGTTTCATGGCAATCAACTATTTCCATTATTAGATAAGACAACATGAAATGAGTGGTTTATTGTTGGCGCCTACATGAAACCATTTATATAAGGTCATAATTATAAAAATTACTGAAGATTTAATACCATGCATAACTACTAAAACAGAATACGAATATTTTTTGCCGTTAAAATGAAATCTCCTCGTCCCTTCATTTTGATTCAATAAATCAATGCTTCACGATTTTAAAATTGTATAATCTAACTAAATTTCATCAATAACTCAATACACAAGAATTTAAGGCATCTACAATAAATAAATTATGACTAATTGCGCAATTTCAATTTAAATAATAAACGTAATAAATAGTATCACCGATTAATTCAATGAAATGAATAAAATCAAACACGCACAATTTTTAAAATACCTTTAACCTCACGTAATTGTTTACATAAATACAAAGAATACGGTAAAATCAAAAGATCTCTAACATTACACGACAATGAACCAAGTAAACTATTTATGACCATTTGTGAATAGTATTGTAAATGTTTAGGAATTCCTATTGTATTTGATCTGGTTTACGAATTACAAGTTTCTAGATCTTTAGACCTTGCCACTTCTTTTGCTTAGTAGAATTTATAATTTTATGTATTGCAATTTATTAAATTATAGCTTAAGTAGTAATGTTACCGAAAAATGGTATCAGATGTTTTATTGTGTATAATAAGAACTACACCTTGGAGAACTTCCGAATAAAAATATTCAGTAGTTGCTGACTTCTGTTGTGACAAAGTTTTGATTTTACTAATTTTTTTTCAGGAAAACCATTAGGTTTTGAACATTTCTGTATAAGAATTTTTGTTTGTATTGATGTATTATGTCACCTGTTGCAAGAACGGATACTACTTTCTTTACATCTTGTATACATCATATTTGTTTTGAACATATCTGCACGCTTGGCAGTTCTGCAGAATTTAGGTATTCTGTAGTGTAAATGAAAATTTGTTTTTGCAGCTTTCAACAGAAGACTCGTCGCTTTTTTATTAAATTAGCAAGTATAGACGGAAATATTTTTGATAACGTTGATCTAACACTGCAAAAATTTTGTTCTTGTATTAATTATGACGCTTTGGACTTTTTAATTCCAAATTTCTTAATATTTCTCTATGTTTAATTTATAGCGCTGACCTTTTTCTCTTGGCCTTTGTATTATTTCATTAAGAAAATTTATTTGTTTTGTTACAGAATTTCATGTAAATGTAGAATGTTTGCTTACTTACTGGTCAGATGCGCAGCAGTAAATGATGATTTAACTTTTGGGATCTCAGTTTGCGAAATGCTTTTATGTTACTAAATTTAAATTCGCAATATTTAAGAAAAACTACAGTAAATATTCGCATTCGTGTTTTCGTCAATTCAGGTATTTTGTTTTTTACAATTTATACAATTGATTCGACACAAAACGTCTTAAGCTTAGAATGCTATTTTATCAAACTTTTCGTTAAGATTTGTTGTAATTAAATATAATACGAGAGCATACAAATGTGCGTATTTAATATCCATTAAGCGGTGAAAAAATTTCATTTTGGAGTAATAATTCAAAGTAATAAAGAAACAAAAGTCGAGAAACTTTTTACATTTTCCAAAGTGCAAAATTTAGCATGCCTGCATTATTAGATACTTTAATGGAAAAGTAAATGGCTTTTCCACTTGTAGGTATAAAATTTAAATAAAATTTAATTTCCTACAAGCCGAGTTTCTTACTCAAGGAGGTAGGTGTATGAATTACGTATTTTAATTTATGTTAAATTTGCTATTACCTTTGTATATCAACTACGCGAGCCTAATAGTAGGAGGGCTGTTTTAATCCAATTCGGAGATACTATTCTGAAATGGCATAACATAATAATGCCTTAAAATATGCAATAGGTTTACGAATTTGCTATTTAAATATATTCTCGCTTGTTTATGTTGGTTATTTTTTAATGTACCGCAGTGGGTCCCTAGCGTATTTTTAAAATGTAGAATACTTGGAGAATGAGATAAGAATTTAAATTTCTAACTTTCAATTGACTTCTCTTTATGTATTGGATATTTTGATGAAACAGCTATCAAAATTTTTCTTTTTAACATCGATGCTCGAAAACGTAAAATTATATTTATACTGCCAGTACATCGAATATAAATAAGTCGAGAGCTTTTTTTATAAAATATTTCCTATTTTATATCGTTGTCCCATTGAGTTATCCAATAAATCAATTATTTCCACAAAGAATTATATTTCCAACGATTTTAATCCCAGTTTCCTTGCTTTTTAGGGTCGTATTTTATGCTGGTTTTTATCTAGAACGGTGAGCTTTTTCAGGATTCAGCTTATTAATTTTATTTAAACCATATTTATGTATGAATAATTGGCTATTTTAAAATTCAATAGATGAAAAATATTTAGATGTTTTCACTTGAAATCATTACAAATAAATAAAAGTGCCACTTTTATAAAATATTTCTTGAAATAATTTAATGTAAAGGGCGGCACTCGCTACTATGGCTAAAGAAGTTATTAAGGATGTCTGTTACCGAACTTCCGATGTACTTTTTCCCCACGAAATTATTCACTTGCTCAAGTAGAAGAGGAAGAGGTAGAGAGAGAGGGAGGGTGAGAGAAAAGATGGGATAGTACCACTATAAACGAAAATTTAGGGTTCAGATAAAATCAGCGTTTGTCTCTGCCAAATATAGTCGTACCGGATCACATTCAATGCGAAAATAGCCATACGGGATAGGTTAATTTCAGATTTAAAGTTGGAATAGAAAAAGTCTGCTCTTTTTGAAAGAAACCGTTAGATATGAAACATGCTAATTAATGCAAAAGCGTTAGTGGGAGCGAGGTGGCGTACTGAGCTAGGTTAGACTCAGATTTAGGTTTGAATGATAAAAAGATGGGGTTTAGTGCGCGTATAAATTCGTTAATTGTAGCAATCAATAATTTAAATCTTTGAAAATACGCACAATTTTTTTTCCTTTTCTATACGCTACCTTTACATTCTTTTTATTAATGTTTGCATAGAACATTTTCAATTAGTGTTGCCGTAAAACGTAGCAATACCCCGTTTTTTGAAATAATCACTATAATTGGGGTTAAATCACAACGTTTTATAGCCTCCCTTATTCGTGGAAATACCGTCAAATTTAAGAATATTAAACTCAAGCCATAGCTATTAATTATAATCTTTAATTCTTTTAATATTTATAGTTAATGTGCAAATCTTTCTCTAAATGTCCTCAAGAGACTTGAAACATTGGCTTCTGACTTTCACGGGTGTCGTACTCTGATAAATATATATATCTATATATATATATATATATA
>JAHWXV010470726.1:0-12163 GCA_024586415.1 Phrixothrix hirtus | reverse complement strand
AAATAATATTTTAGAAATTTAAAATAAACGTTAATTTATTTTAATTTTCTAAATGTTAGAACTGCGTAATTATACATATTAATTTCGAGGGTCTAACAGTTATGTGAAGCAATGATTGTTTATATACTATTACAATATTTAAATTGAACTTCAAGGTAAGATAATATCGTCACGTGACTCTTAGGATCTCGTTTTGCGAACTTTTTTCAATCTTGCATCGTAAGATACTATTGTAGAAGATACTATGAAATATGTTACACGCTATTCAAATTCATATAAATCAAGGTCATGCTAAGATAAATTTGTCTAGTTTTCTACATTAAAATACACAGATTGTATGTACGTACTTTTAAAATATATTAGACAAAAAATGTAAATTTTGTTTATAGGTGCTTTGTATGTACACGTGGAATCATTCTTATAAATCTGCAACTCCTAGGAAACTGTTTTTAAAGAATATAAATAATTGAAAATTATATTTAGCCATTTTATTAAATTAAGTTAATAGAAATTCAGAACACCTTCAAAATGAATAGTTAGATAATAAATAAAATCGTCACATTTTGCGACCTTGAAAATTAACAGTACGGCAGCACCTGACAAGCCTAAAAATTGTCTTGTCAATGGTATCCTGGGGAATAAGGACTTATTGCTCCGATTGTGTTTTCAAATACAAGACTTGTGTAAATCTTAGTCATAATTACTACGAAGCTCTCTAGGCATGTCCCATATATACTTAATAAGATTGCGTTTGCGAATTTTGGTGCCATGACAAAACGGAAATATGTACTCCTCGAACAAGCTGCATACCACTTGTACTATACGAGGAAGAGTGTTATCGCGTAACTTCAGGGTGTCTCGTAAATAAAGTACATTAATTAACATACTTGTGCTCATACGTGTGCACATACGTGTGAACATAAATCTTGAAAAAATTCTTATCTCAATAAAAAAAAAATGTTTCGTAAATTTTTGCGCAAAAATATTACGAATACGAGACAAACTATACTTTGCTATGAAACGTGATTAGAAACATAAATACCGGTTTGCTTCTGTATACAAAACATCAATTTACATTTACTACTTTGAGTTCATGATCGTCAGCTGTATTAATAAAAAGTAATAGAACGTACTGTTTTAAATCTGCATTTACATATAAAGCTGTTATTCGTTGCAAATTATTTATGAATTAACGTTAAAAAAGTTCCTTGTTTAAATATCTAAAATAGACATAGGGTTTAATGTTATTATCTATGTACAAAATTAAAACCTGTTGGATCCGCATTAATTTGTATAAACTATATATATTACAGCATACTAATTACGTCAAATCTGTATGAAACTACTTCGATTTCGAATTATTTTCACAAAATTTAAGTTACACACAACGCAATGGATTGCAAATATTAATAATATTAAATATTTATCAAAAGGTAATTTACGTTTAAAAAGTCGACGATTTGAACTTTCACTAAATTAGCACAAATATTGTTTATAAATTTTGTGTAAAATTGAAAACCGTGTTAAAACGTCCTAAAACAATTTAGAACAATTTTAGGAAATGAGAGTCAGTTATAAAAGGTTTTGATTTTCAAGCATACAAAATAATGTATTGAGAATCGTATACATAATTTTTATTATAAAAAAATTGTAAACGTGTGCATTTAAAAGACTATTAGAACTTTTAGAAGCAGTAATTATCGATTAAATATATTCAAGGGTATTTACTAATCAGCTGAAAACATTCATTAATGGTGTTCTGAAATCATATGCGTTAAGCAGTGTTTAAAGTTGTACAGTCGGCTAGTGATTTCTTGTTGAACATATTTAAAAACTTTATTGCAAGTTTTCGAAAACTGCAATTTAGGTACATGGTTTTGTTTTACTTACCAAGAAGTATTTGCTGTTAACGTAATGCTTCTCTTTTTCCAGACATCTTGTATAGAATTTCTGAAAATGTGGATACTCAAATGTTGGCGCAACAGGTTTAAGAATTTGATTGCTGTATGCCTATTAGTTGATATCGCTTTGGACATAAATGAGCTCTATGCTGTGCTACAGTAGTATTCCTCCAAATATCATTACGGTGCTTCCCTAGTAGAGTCTTTAAACATCTACCCGCTTGTAAAGAGCGCATTGGCCCAATGAAGTTCATTTGGTTCAACGTGGTATTATGCCATAATTCGCTGGATTTTTCAGTAGTGAAGTTTGAGGGTTTATTGTTCCATGGAAATACAGTTCAACTTCATTACGTCTGTTTCAAACTGTTTAAACCAAAATGGCTACTCCGTGAACTTGGTAAGAAAATACAAAGGGTTGGAGTGCCATGATGAGTGGTGTAGATATTATACGATCTTGAATATGTATATCTAACCTTGATTGTCTTCTGATAGCGATTTCATAATCCAATTTTTTTCCGAAACATTAGTTTATGATAAACCCGCACCTTGCATGCCTACGACCGGTACTATTCCTTTTCCTGTCAAATGTCTGCGTTCTATTTTTAAATTAAGTTGTTCGAGAAAGACTAACTTCAATGCAAACACTATTTACCGTTACAATTACGAAAATGGAGACATCAAGACGATGTTTTATATATATAACTGCAAGACAAATGATAAAAGCATGCGCACGCGGTCCAATCGTTTATTGATATTCATAATGCAAAAGTAATAAAATGGCATACTAAACGGATACACATCTATTTGGAACTAGGAAGAACCAGCAAAATAAATATTGGTCCTTAAACTTTTCTAAGTACTATCAAAAACTGAAGCATAAATGCCTAACCTTCCTTTTCGTTGACTTGTATCGCTTTGACTGAAACTAAACCGCTATTTTGGAAATAAAAAGGAACTAAAAAGAATGTATTTAGTTAAACAGAACAATTATGGAATAAATTTGAAACTGTCCCTGAAAGTAACGCTGTCATTGTAAATCTAGACATTCAATACCAAAAATATGCTTATATAAACAAATTAGCTACAACCTCTTAGCTAAACGTAACTTTGCCGCTTTGGCATCAACCACTTATGGATAGACACGCCAAAATCATTTACATTTTCAGTAATGCCTACCCTCTTCTTGTACGCTTTCTTCAAAACAAGTCTCACGGTATTATTGCTACTTGTGCTTATTCTAGTTTTAAAAACCTGGGCTTATTCATAACTAGTTTTATAAAATAATGAATCAAAATCTCCCATTTCTTTATACTAAAATATTTTCGTTGGATACCTTCAAAACATTTCATTTTCCAAAAATTAATTACTTCAAACCAAAAATATCATCATGACAAATTTCAGTTACATTAGTTGGAATCCCAGTCATTTTAGCACAGCGTATCAGTGAAATATTTTGCTCAGGAAAATAAATGGGTCTGTACCTTTCAGTCCACTGATTTGTCATTCAATAACTGAACGTGCGCCATGATTATAATTTTGTTTATTAGGCTATGAATGCCCAGATATTGTTATATTACATGCATAAATGAGGCACAGTCAAATTTAAGCGGGAATTTTGTTATCAAGTATAGTAGGAGAGTATTAGGGCTCGGCCGCTGTTCCACGGATTCCGTCTGCGCCTCCCCGCTCCCCTTCCGCATCCACTACTAATGTTATCTGCATCCATTCCATACGAGAGCAATAAGTGAGCAACACGTACATAGTTCCGTTGCGCAACGTGTCATACAGTTTTTGACGAAAGAAAGAGAGACCCCCCAGAAATTTTAATTCGTTTGTGGGCGCAATTCGAGGATGCAACTATGTCCAATACCCACGTGTACGAATGGCACAAGAATTTCTCTGAAGGACGAGAAATAGTAGAAAATCAGAGCCAATCGGCGTCCTCGAACTGTCATCATAGAAGAAAACATCTGTGCAGTAAAAGAGATTCTTTCTTCAATAGGTTTAAGTCACGGGGGTGCACATTCAATTATTCGTGAGGACCTTAACTTCCCAAAGATCTCAGTGCGATGGGTTTTGCGGCTTCCATCTCCAGATCAGAAAAACCCTTGTCTGGAGATCTGCCACAGGATCTTGTCATCGTGTGACTATCACCTATTTGAACCGTTGAAGGAAGTTCTAGAGGGTTAGTGGTTTAGTAGTGATGAAAGGGTTGAACTGTCTGTGCGCAATTAATTAGATGCTTAACTTTCAACTTTTTATAATGATGGAATTAGGAAACTTCCAAGACGCTGGGAAAAATGTGTTTCAGTACAAGGAAACTATGTAGAAAAGTAATAAAATTGTTTTTAAATTCTATAATTCTCATAAAAATTATTAAAAAAGAATTCCCGTTTATATTTGACTATCCTTCATCCATTGCGATGAAAATCTACTGTTACCTGCCACAGTTATAGGAAAAAATATAACATCGATGTCCTTTAAATTATTATTAACGGTACTTTTTCTAAAAGATCCGGTTTTGTTTGTTCTTCTTTGTGCTCTTCTTCATGTTACACAAAACATTGCACTGCCTTGATTTTTTTTTATTAAGGACGAATGTTAAGCACATTAACGTTATGAATAGTAAATAGATTAACCTTGGCTAGAAGATTGTGGAAGCATAGTTTGTAAATCAAATATAATTACAACTAAATTTCGTAGGCTGTTATTGTGCTCTTTTGCTATTTACTCTAACTGAATCCCATTTAAGGGATCCCGATGCTGAGTGGTTAATTCTAGTATACTTTTATCATGCGAATCCAAATATCAAGGTAAACTTCACAGTGGAGCTTCTTTAGAAAAAATAAGGACATGTAAGCTCATGATTAACAGTTCTAGAAAACATCTTTCTTGTGTCTTTTATGGGTACCGTTAACGATCTGTATACCACGCGGAAAGCGGCGAGCACCGAATAGGGAAGCAATATTTAGTACGTTTGCTAATAATAGTTTTAATCTTTCCATTTAGCTATTATAACATGTAAGTTTATTTTTTTTGATCAATGTTAGTTGATGAAGCTATTAACAAGATTACCTAAGTATTGGTGTAATTGTTAAAAAGGATTTATAAATTTAATGCGCTTTTATATAATTATATATTATAATAAACTTGCCACTCAAATATGCAAATTTCATAAAATTAGACTTAAAACTAAATTTACTTTATTACGTTAGAATATACCGTCTGCCATATACATTATCTATAAGAGTTACGATGCAACATCTCGCTTAGTTGCATTTCTGTTATTTTCTTAAACTTTTACATTGGTTTCATGCTAATTATTACAAGAATTTATGTTAGTACATCATTATTGGTATTTTTTTTCAACGTTACATGTTGGTATGAATTAAATTGTTATAATTTAATGTGCATTAAAAACCCTTTGTATGTTCTAAGTAAAATTATTGTTGTGGTAGTAATGAAAATCTAGGCCTTTTATTAGATTGTATTTTTTATGTTAATAATTGTTTCAGTTAAAAACCAAAATCTAAACGGTTATAACTGAAAAGGTGCCTATCGTAAAAAGTTGTTGATAAGTCCTTTCTTTAAGTTTCAACACAGCAAAAGATAATGTACTAGAGTCGTTAATCACTTCAATGTAAAAAATTAGCTAAAGATTGATTATGTGCCGAATTCAATTAAAGGCACGAGTTTTATGCCCTCTAGTAAATGATTAGCACCATTGTGCATTTCTCATTTCCACATTAAGCAAATTAAAGGAAGTAGGGCTGGATTATTGAAAAATGTTAAAAGGCTTGTATATGCTTTCTTGCCTGTATGGCCTGTGTTGGAAATTTCGTCCATGACAGCTCAAAAATGACCTAATGGGCTTCTCTAAAATTTACAGGGTATAAACTTGGATATGTTCTCACGATTTGAAAAGCTTTTGGTGTGAATGGCCTTGTTGATTATTAAATAATAAATCTTCTATTCGATTAAGCATATTTAGGTGGAAGTGGTCGATAATTCCTTACAACATAGTATTGGAAGCAACTTTTGGTGATATCCTTTCCAAGACGTTTTTCACCAAGATATGCAACATCAACTTCATATGTTGAGTATCTCTTAGAACAAAACAATATAATATGTTCTAATATTAGCCAGGTCTCTTCAACAAGCCACCTCCATTAGCAAGTCCTTGGCTAACCGATAACATTTGATAACAAAGTAGTCCTTTTGTCTGGCAATAAAAAAAATTAGGAAATATTGGTAAAATTTCGTGAGAAATAGGTTTAACTCAGAAATTTTTGTCAGCAGAAATTTTTAATGTACCAGTAATTGATTATTAATTGTACAAAATTTCCTGGTGTCTCTGGTATTACCACGTTTCTAATTTTTAAAGTGGTTGGTTGATAACTCCATGTACTTATGTACTACAAAATATTTTTAAAATATATTCGCATTTATTGGATGTTATATTTTCAATTTTATAAAGTATGTATATAGGTTTTTTCGTGAATGAGAAAGAATTAAAGGTCTATTTTTTTACTGGCTCCGACTGATGTAGTGGTTAGCATGTTTGCCTCTATACTTAATGGACGCAGGTTCAAACCCGATCGAGGTCGGTAAGTTTGTCAGCAGAGAAAAATTTAAAAAACATGCTTTCTTCTCGGATAAGGAAGTAAAATCGAAGAGCCCGTGTGAATGTGATGTTTGGCACGTTAAAAATTCCTACTGGCGGTGGAACTACTCCAGATTCAGCAAAATTCTAGTAGGCATGGCGAAATGTCTACATAACAGTTCTAGGCCAAGAGGGCCCTCCAGCTGTAAAAACAAACAAAACGGTCCATTTCGAAAATAATAACACAAGTAATATTATTATTTGAGTAGGTCTATTGTTACGGTGGATTCGTGTTCTGATAAATTGACATGCTGATGAACACATCGAATACGTACCAACAAATCCTATTTTAAAAATATATTTCCAGTTATCACGGTACGAATTTAAATTGTTTGGCTTGTTCGCACATATCATAATAATTTGTTGGATCACGTTTGCAGTAAGGCGTAACCCAACTGTGCAAGGTGCAGATACAATTTAATGTGCTATTTCACAATGTACGATTATTGCACGTTGTGAAAAACTATAGTAAATACAGAATATTCGGGAAATAATACCTATTACATTAACAGCAGCTACATTGTGGTATTAACGACAAAAGTTCTTCTAAATTATGTTACGAAATTGTATAGTTATATAGTAAGTAAATGGTTACAAGTTGGTTAAATAACGTTAATGGTTTGATGGATTTACTGTAGCGTCAAACTGTAGGTTATTATCAGGTTGATATTACACAATTGAATGTAAAAAATGCCACCTGTTCGCAAAAATGCATAATTTGCACAACTAACCCCGTTTGAAAATGAGAATATGGTTGGGATGCATGTAGTAGGGTTATCTATCCAGAAAATCTCTAAAACTTGGGGTAGACTACATCTGTAATATTATAAGGGTGACAAGTTTTGTCGAGTGAAGGTCTCCAGACTTATAAATTGGGAAGTGATTAGCCTCAAAGCACTCAGGAGTGAAAACTACGACTGTTAACGGTACGAGAACCTTTTTGAATCACAAAGTATTTTTATGTACTATTTATCGCAAAATTCATTTCTTTAGATTGACCTCATACCGTTCGCCATGTCGGCTCCTTTCGAATTGGATCAACAGGTTAAATTGGTGCGTGACAAGAGAGCAATGGCAAGATGAATGGAACCAGGTCGTTGTTACCAATGAATCTCGCCTATGGATGTGGCAATATGATGGCTAGAACACCTAAGGTAGAACGAAAAATTTTGTACTTTGACAAAAAGCGTCATCCTGAATTAACTCCAGGCACTATGGTTTGCTATACACCATGGAAATCGTTCTTCACTTTGAATGGCCAGATATACGTGGCTGGAATTTTGTAACCTGTACTTCTTCCATGCTTTCAGCAGCACCCTAGTACTATATTCCTGCAGGATAACGCCGTGCCTCATACTGCGGCAGTTAGTTAAACGTTTTCGAAATTTGTGCCCTAGTCTGCAAAGTTTCTTGATCTGAACATGTGTGGGATTTGATGGGCAGAAGAATTCAAAATTTGACTAACCCTCCTGTTCTGCCGGTTGAACTTCGAAAGTAAGTTGCAGAAGAATGATGTTAACTTCCCCAAGTAGATATAGACAACTTCAGTATATGTTTGTATTCGTATCCTAGGAGATAGTACTTATTATTAGCTCTTTTGTTTTCATTAGTACTAAATAAATACGTTACAATTCTAAATTGTAATGGCTTGTTTGCTTGAGCCTCCTTAATATTGCCAACAAATTCAAATTTGCTAGACCATTCTATCTTGATATTTCGTTCTTTTTGTTATTCAGTATGTTGGCAAATAATGTTAATATATTTGGACGGCTGGGTCATTCATTAACTTATTTCGCTATTGCAATTGCCGTTCGGTTTTCAGTAAACATTACATGACGCACACTAATTATCGTTTTGGCTTACTTTTAATTATTCTCAAAGGATTTATTAGAAATTAGGCTAGCAATTAATTCGAATACGTTAAGGAAAAGCTTTAGTAATATGCAATTTAATTAAGTTTTGCGTTTATTTTTAATTTTTCAAAAGATCCCTGTTACGCCGCTTGGAGATAACATTTTTAAATGTAATTTACTGTTTTACTCGCAGTTTGAATTATTTTTAATCCAAAAATCGTGCTTGTGCCTCCTAAATTGTTTTTATTCGAAGACCTCACATCAGTTCACATATGCAGAGACTACATTGAGTATTTTAAAGGATGACGCGGTGCAACAAACACCGGAAGCTAATATACCAAGAAATCTCATTATTTTTTTTGCTTTCGCCTATTTTGAAGGGTTAGGGTTGTAATTTCGCCTTGAAGCTATTCTAATAGCAATTTTTTAATTTTGTTAATTATCAAGATAGTTGGGAACGTGTGCCAGTCACATAGATTCTCACTCTCTTTTAACCAGGCGTTCTGGGGATGTCCAGTGATCCCGAACTAAAGACTGTACATTCGATCATGGCGAAGAGACGCTGTACACCCTTTTAAGGACTAGGCTTGCAACATGTTCCTTGTTGTAAGCTGGTCCACATGGTACCTTGTTTATCTAGTTTCTGCAACGGTATCGATCGTTGTCATCGCACCCACCAGCTGGGGTTTTGTTTAAAACTTAATTGAATTTGCTAATTCCTTATGAAACAAATCGGAGCATTGCTGACCAATTTACGCTGAAGCTTCAGCTTTAATCAAGTTTTCCTTAATGTAATTAAACCTACTGAACGGTAGCTTGACTATTTGTCTATGTACAGTAGCTTCTAAGAAGCTTCCTTAGGCGCAATCGGCATTTTTGTGATTAGTATTTGGAAATCTAACTTTAACTGATAAGGTTAGATAAAAATCGTTTCATATGATACCAACACGAACAGCGTTCTGTCATTATCTACACATATACTTAGGATACCTGTTATTTAAAATACAGCTATGCTTTCCTTGGACTAGTTAAATTTTTAACTTTTAGCTACCCGCAGTTTCATAATGACTTTGTATCGCAGTAAAACTTGACTTGTTATTTATGCATGAATAATGTTCAGGAAATCCAATTACAGTACCAGTACAATTTGAAATTTTAATTTGATTAAACCGCATTTATTCTAAGCGTGCACGTTTCTGATGGAAGCTGTATTTAGAAATTTCTAGCATACATTTGGTTTACCCAATTCTGGTATATTTTATTTATTTATATTAACTAGATTAGGAATATGACTTATAACTTATCAACTTACATTTTAATTTCTAGTTAACAGCAATTTTATCATCGTAATGTGTAGGTAAAGAAATCTGAATTAATTAGTATCCTACCTTTGCTATGTATTATACAAGTTGTAGTAAAAGAAATATTAATTCTAAGTTATTGTAAAGTTGGTTTAGGAAACCAATATTCTAGTTAGCTTTTACCTCAACAAACGTTGTAATTATTCATTTGCACGTGACAAGTATTCTAACGAAGATTTGGAACATAAGAAAATTTGATAATTTTCATCTATTTTTTGTTCTACCTGTTTATTTGTTAGTTGATTCCCGTCAAAACCGGAATAAACAATTTGCTTCTTATTATTTCAAGTTTTTTTCTATGGCATAGGTGAAAATTTCTTACGAGTGACTTTCGAATAAGTTAGCTCACGACTGCTCCTTCTGCAGATCATTTAAGTATATTCCTCATGTTAAAACTGATTTGGAGCACTAAACAACCGTCAATTCTTAATTGTATACTTGACGTTCGACACATACTGAGTGTTCAACCACTAGTTGTCTTAATTGTTTAACTACGTTATATTTTGCAACATTTTAAAGCCGCCTACTTTAGCTTCGTACCTCTCGTGTTGTATTACAAAGGCAGCGTTGGTGATAAAATAGACAAGAATACCGCTTCCTTTTTCTTTTAGTAGAAGTATCTCTGATTGCAACTATATAAACCGCTACGTTCAACTCACCACCCTCGTTAGACAACAAGCCAGTCAAAGAATTGCAATCTAGCTTTGTGCATGCCATAGGTTACCTGATTGGTAGTGTTGCGCAATTTTAATATATTACTCCTTTAATTTACGTAAATAATTGGTCTTAGAAATAGGTAACTAAACTGGTTTCAGATTTTATTATTCATAATAAGCCTGAGGGATAAACCCCTTAAGTTCGAACAATGAATTTACTATGCCGGTAAGTCTTAAGTGGAGGTAAAATGTTTATACTCCCTTTTAATATTTATTTTTAAAATTTTGCGGGTCACACCAAAATTCTATTTACAGCATATGATTATATACCATTAAGTAACAAATACAATGACCTATTGTACCGATCCTTTAGCGTTTTAGGTTTTCCAAATATAATAGAAGTTTTGAAATGACTTTATCTAACGGATCAGAATAACAGGTAATAGAAAAGGGTTTGTTAAATTTAAATTTACAATAATTTTATGACGAAATAGATTTTATAAAAATTTGCTTACGCTTCGATTTAAAAACACAGTTATTAGTTTAGAATTTTTAAAAAACATCCACTTACGTCTTCAATTTGATGTTTGTATATTATCTTTGATTGTCGGTAACATATTTTTCTGCTGTATATTTCCTTTTAAACAGAGTTTAATTTTTAATTCATTTCCATGCCAGTTAATGATATGGATAGGAATTCTTCAAATTTCACTTCTTTGTGGGATGCGCAATTTACACGATCTCTTTTTTTTATAAAAATCTTAATTTTTAAAAAATTTCTTCACGGTGATTCCGTAACACTATATTTTGTTGCTTATTAATAATAGGACGTACTATAGCTTTCAAATACTTGGATAACATTTGCGAGCAAAAGCATTTTGCGGATTTCACATAATTATCATTAAAATGATCTACTTCGAAGTAGTCACAGTTGCCTAATGTATCAGAGTTTTCAACGTAAGTAAGATGGTTTTTCTTGTAAAGATCTGATTTCTATAACTTTTTATCATTGCCTTTCCACTGTTACGTTGACCAATCAAAATATCTCAAATTTCAAACTGTTGGTTGCGTGTTTTTGTCAGAAAACCGTTGGATTTCCGCTAGATATTTGCATCTATTTCGCAACCTTCCCTAAGTTTTTCAACTTAAGTTATTAAGGTAATTTCGGAGGGTTCCTTGCTTTGTAGATTTTACTCCAGCAAGACCTTCCCGTGTAGAAAATTTTATTTCGTACAATTAAATTTGTGCCCTTCAATTTTTAATTTATTTTACACTATAGATTACATATTCAAAACCCACGTTTTTTATAACGGTGCACAACTTTGACTTTGTTAAATATTGCTTTACAGTTTGTGAACTTCGTTTTAACTTTGAAATACTGTTAAGTTATTTCTACTTAAATAATGTTTTAGAAATTTATGATAGTGAATTTTGACGAGTAAATATGAATATATTTCGTGAACATAAGCAGTTATTTTTATTAATAAATATGCTGCCTATTAATTAATTTACAGAAAATGTACGTTTATAAAATAAAATACCTGCATATATCTGCTTACTTTCTAATTTATATTGTGTGAAAATAATTTATAATAGAAACAGTTTTAAATATGGAATACTAAAGACCTATGTAAATACACGCAAGAAAGGTAATAATAATTTAATCATTTGCGGTCACCATTTGCATATATATATATATATATATATATATATATATATATATATATAT
>JAHWXV010470673.1:0-14058 GCA_024586415.1 Phrixothrix hirtus | reverse complement strand
ATATATATATATATATATATATATATATATATATATACAGAATGACCCATATGTATCAAGTTTAACTTTGGCTCCAAGCATAATTCCATACATACGCGTGATCTCCAGCGTTTAAATATAGCTTAAATTTAAGATAGTGATAATTTAAAAATGTGGAATGTCACCATAATTAATAACTGATAAACCAAATTTGATCGTTATCCGAATTTTGACCGTAACTGATTGTTGACTATTTAGTATTTTATTTTAGTATGTTAGCATAGGTTTTACTTTTACTTTTTGGATATCTTAAGGTAAGCAAATTGTACCGGCGAACTCTGACAAATATTTTGTTTAACCTTTAAGAAACTACGATTCCTAACATTGTATGATTTCGTGACGTAATTAGTGCTACAAAGGACTCCGTTTATCACCCGATTTTATCTAGCAATCCATATACGATTATTTTCTATCACTGGTCTTGTGGAGTTTCTACGTTTGCCACGGTTCAATTAAGAAAATTATACATAGATGGCACCTTTTCTCTTTTAGTGATCAGACGATTATATATATTCTAGCTAGGTGATTGTCACAGAGAAACTTTAGCTAGTAAAGCAAGTGTTATGACAAGCTTTCCTACGGCTTAAAACCTTTTAGACTGTGACACCCTTTGGTCATAAATTTCTTTCCATAGCGGCTTCGATAAGTTAAAGGGTAGGGATTTTTCCAATTTTGAATTTTGTTACAGCCCTTTAGTGTGATTTTGAGATCCAATATCATCCCACAGCTAGGCATCGTCGCTAAAAGTTGTTGATTTATCCTGCTGTTAATATTCAGTTTTATCTTGCTAAAAATTAGGGAACATAAGCACTATTCGAATATCCAAGCTGTGATAAATTAAGGAAAGAGTCAGTATTCTCCATACAATATCGGCAGGACATTTAAGGCAATCAAATTTTAACCGCAATAATCGCACAACCAGGAATATTAAGTAAGAAACGCTTGATTAACGCAATTCAAATTATTTTCGACGCTTTTCTGCACATTGTTTGAGTTTGGGTTATATTGTCGTCACAACTGCATATGAAGACGTCACAAAATCGCATGTAGCGCGGATGCCGTTTTATTTGCACTGTGTGCGCATGTCCTGCGTGCAATCTACTTAGTCTCGGAATATAGTGTTCGCGCCATGTATATTTCTTATGAACTCAGTCTATTTTTTCTATTAAAAGATTTAATTAATTACGACAATTATTTTATTTGTTGAAAATCAATAATTTAAGCTATAAAATAAGAACGTAATTGCCATGTTTAATTGTAACCCTCGACAAACTTAATAGAAGGATCTCGTCAAATTACCATAAGCTTTTTGTAATGTAGGTAGATAAGTGGATTTTAAATATAAGTAGTTCGTCGTTGTGCTGGTACTCCATCAAGATCAATTTCCTCTATTGGCACTGAAAATTACCGTTTCGTTTATTCATGAAGTCGGACTGAATACTTGTGTAATCCCTATTGGATATTTTTAAATTTTTGAAAGTTCTTTGGAGGCAGTTGCTGCAGTTGAATACCCATGTAACACAAGTTGGCGATTGCGACTCTCAATTCAATTTCGTTCAGTTTCAATTCTCGTTACTTTTAGAATTTTTGTTTTTAGCTTCTTCTTTCACATCAACAATTTATCATTCTGTTTTGTACAAAAAATATTGAACGGTAAACGGATAATATTTATTAAAATTGCCGGAACTCCACAAAATTAGTTACCGTACATTACTTTATTATAAAAATCTGTAAACTAGTGTTTCTACTTAAGTTATCAAATTAAAATGTAAAGCGTTAGTTTTTCTCGTAAATTCCTAACTGTACCTTCGAGAAGAATTTATGTCATTTTAAGTGTTACTATTAATGCAAGAAAAAGGTGAGCTTCCTTCAGTTAAAAAATTAAATCTATTCTTTGAAAAACTGACTTGAACAGATCTTTACCTTTTGAAGCCACCAGATGAATACTTTGTTGGTTTACCTGGTTACCATAAAGGGTAAGGGGATTATGTCTTAGGAATTTGGAGCAGGTATCTGTGTATTTACGGTAACGTAACCGTAGTGCTATGAATGGACGTGTCTCTTGTTTTAATGTACGGTTTCCGTTGAATATGTGAATTGAATCCTTGATCTTTACCTTAAGTCACGATATAACTTCATTTAAATCTTGGAGAATCTTATTATAGCAATAACAACAATAGTTCCCTTTGTTAACGTAAAGTTCTAATTACATTTTCTGCATTAGAAAATCGACAAGAAAAGGAACTGGAACGTAATACGTACATATTTAAACTGTATAATGTGTACCGTAATTTCCTTTTCAAATTGATGCTTATTGCTGACATTTAAGATCCTCATTTATGTAGGAACTTCAAAGACGTTTACACAGCAAATAACACTTGTGCCAGTTTTTGTACAATACAAAGGGTTTAAATAAGACAATATACATTAACATGAATTTATCTGAACTCAAGTTTAGTTATGGCTTCTATTCAAAAACCTCGCCTAAGACAGACAAAAAATAAAATCTTATATAAACGCTACTTTAAAAATTCAAAAGAAGATATATACCTACTTAATATAAAGTTCCCGTTTTACGGGATTAAATTTTAAATGCGTTAACAAAGAATTTTTTCATCAAAGAAGATAAAATTTGTAGCATATTACAGTCTTTCGAGTTCGTTGTAGGTCAACTACCATAAAAATTGAACGAATCTGCACGATTCACAAATAAATTTATTTTTATATAAGATTTTTATCGTTCTATAATTGAAATCGTTCTCAAATTTGTTACTAGAGGGATGCCCCTCAATTCGTTTACAAAACTTAAATTGTTTTCCTTCTCAGAAGGGTAGGTTACTAATTAACTTTAGAAAGCATATCATCTTTGACCATTCTTAGAAGCTCATCTCATTTAACGCAATTGCTTTAATTATCAAAGAAGGCTTTAAGCAGCTAAATGGCACATTTTCTCCAAACATTAAATACATTTAATTACAATTCCACTTGTGTCGAAAATACAAGAACCTGCTTGGAAAAAATTTAGACTTATTAAAAGCTCTTTCAGAATCTCTATCGCCGGCAGCAATGACTTCTCATGACAATAACTTGAGAAGTTGCCCGCATGCCAACATGCTGTGGTTGTTTAACTTAACATAATAATTTAGTACATAATGTCCCAAAGAAAATCTCAGAAACGTTAAATCAGATTTAATACCAATTTCTTTCTGTTACTTGTTCGAGAGCCAAGTTTGTATTGTAACGATTAAATTACCTAAAATACCCTTTTTAGTTAAGTTCCAATAAGATATGATTTTTACGGATCTCGCATCCACCTTTTTCAATTTATTAGAGAAGAATAACTGAAATTTTTCTGTATATTCTTAATTTATTAAACGTTTATTGGATATAATTCACTCACGGTCTTTAAATGAATTTTCTCTGTATATTTAAATACAAAGTAACGTGATTTTATTTGCTTATTAACTTATTTTTCAAATTCTATTGCAAGAAAGTGTCGCAATCTAATGTCCCTAAATTTAAATTTATAACCTTTATTAGAACTCTATGAAGATTTGCGATAAATAAATCTTATCGAACTATTTTCTATTGTCTGGCTTTTGCATGTGTCTTTTTGTTTTACGAGTTAATAACTATCCTTATCCAAACGTTATAGTTGCTTCTCGATTTGCTCCCGTTATAGGCTAATAACGGGTAAGTGTTTGTTATCTTCTGATTAATTTAATTAGTAATTATATTTTGAATTAGATTAGTTTACGACTGGGGCTTACGCTAAGAAGAGAAAGCTTTTTTGTTGGAACGCTGCCGTCCGAGAGGTACGTCTTTCGCTGTGTTAAAGCCCTTGAAGACATCTACTTTATATGGACCAGGACGTAAATGATGTGATAGTGGAGTAAGGTCGTACCTTTCCTTTTCCTGTTTTTTTCAACGAAAAACTGCCGTATGGAAATCGCTTGTACTTCGATTTTCTTTTAAATTATTCTAAATTGTATTCCTCGCGCGATTTTTTTTAACTTACGTACACTGTGACAAACCACAAATAGATTATTTTTACATAAGTAAATTTTGGACGTTGTTTCGCTTGTGATAGTAATCTACAATCGCCGTGCATTTTTTTGTTCTACTGCGTTATAAGCTATTTGCTTTCAATGCAGACTGATTTGCGAATAACAGATGAGCTCAGACGTACTTCGTCTACAAGACCTTCTTTCATACATAAATTTCAATTATTAGACAGTTATTTTGAATTATTTAATTATGTGTAACTGTATTTAAAGTACCGCCGTCTGTTATTTATTTTTAGTTGCTTACTTTTTTCTATTATTTTGCCTGGATCAGTAGAATAAACGCATCGACGAAGTTTACTAAGAAATCTTTCATTATCTAGCAATATCTCATATTTTAATATTTAATGTCCAGGTTTGATGGACTGACAACCTTTTTTCTCGAGAAAAATGACTGTTTATAATGGACCTACAGCCTATCTGTTTATTAAGGTTAACTTGTATACCTTCAGTGGATGGTGTGAAATACCACGGTAACGTACTTCAATAATCTTAGATTCACGCTTTAAACTGATTTATATTAATGAAAGACGAAGTTACTATTTTTACTTGAACATAAACAATGTGTATTCAAGAAATTTTTTTGCGTGAGCTTTAATCCGGCAAAAAAGCATAATTAATTTAGGAGTTTAGTATGAGGAACTGCATGTTTAATGGCATTTTTTGTTTATTTGTTTGTTTGTTTTTTGTAGACGAGGTTTCGGGATGCGCAATTTAACTACCGATTTCACCACACTAGGGTGGAATAGATGTTATGATTTAGTATCCTGTTTTATTATTTTCTATGAACGTTAGTACCTCCCCTTTTAAATTTAGGTAGAATTTTCTGCTACTAGACCAACACTGAAGCCCGGTAAGATTTAGGGTAGAGTAAGTACGCTACACACCTTGTCGTTCAGGCGTCTGTTACCCTTTGACCTCCCAAACTACTGGCGCCTATTCTTTCGGTTGTTTGTAGCATGATGTGCTGACTTCGATCCTTCTCCGACACTATACGATCTAGCTGCTGCACTCAACCTTATGATGTATGGGTCTAAAATTCATTCGCTTTGTGTTTACCTAACTTTACGTTATAGTATACTACTCGATTTAAAAATAATTTTTCTCGCTCTTCACCAACCATTTATAATATTCATTCTTCAAGGTGTCCTAAAGTCTATATAAAATTTTAACACACATTACTTTGAAAAATAATTTAGCACTTACACTGCATTGCAATCCAACGAATCTGAAGATCATAGGGAGAAAGTGATGCAAGTCCAAAAGAAATAAGAAGAAGCAAATACACAGTCATATTCGTGATGTTGCAAGGAAAATCCATAATAATCCATTCGAAACTAATAACTCTTGTGGTTATCGACATTTGCAGTATCATGTGAAAATTTCTATGAAGAATAATCGCAAACTTATTGCAAATTTCAATAACCTAGAAAACAGGACTCTCCGAAACAGCAATTTACAGACGAATACTTCGACTGAATACGAAAACAGTGTAAAGAATCACCAGATCACTGTATTATTAGTTCTTTTTATAATATTTCCGCAAAGAAAATTCAAAGAAACTAACAATAACCAAATTTATTAAAGGTAATCTACCGACTCGTTAAGAAATAAATACTTCATTAATTATTAGGATATAATCAAATAGGTAGAAAATAAGATTAAAACATCTGATAAATAAACAGAAGAATTCTAATAAATGAATGTTAAATTCATAGAAATTAATCAAAGTTATTTATTAGATGATTAAATAGATATAATAATATGAATTCTTAAAAATTGATAATTTTATTAGAGATAAAGAATGTACGATTTAAACAATTTCTTTTCACATAATACTTATATAGGCATCTAGGGATAAAACTTAGAAACTAATTTAAGTGACATGTAAATTATAATAATTATAAGTAGATTACTATAAATAATACAGAAATTTGTATTAATAGAAAATTTTAGAAGATTTTTAAAATCGCTTAAACAGGCCTCACCAAACATTAAATATTTGTAGAAGGATATTTCCAAGAATTCAAGATAAATTTTACTATAAATCACCATGCAAATGCATTCAAAAGTTAGAACTTATCCCGTTCTCAAACTAACCATAACCCCGCACCTATAAATATTCTTATTATTATCTTCGGTAAGGACAATTCGATTGAAACTACTAATAAATATATATAATCCTCTTGCACGGCCGCCTAAAGACATTCCGAAGAGATCGACAGGTAGACGTTTATTATAAAGTAAAGACAATTCGACATTATAATAGATACCGTAAACTTCCTGCGTGTCTCTCACTAAGACAGCTTTAGGGAGTTTCTTAAGAATGATTCGAAGAAACTGCTAGGCAGTTGTTTATTATAAAACAAGGATGATCCAGTTTTAGAATGAACAATTTAGATCCCCCACAACAGCATTTAAAATAAGGACGTTATAGGTCTCAAATGAAATTCCTATCCATACGAATATGAATTAACTTACCCTGATATAAATTCCTAAAAGCATGCACTTGCATGATAATTGGACAATATTTTTAACGCAAAAATGTTCAAAGCATAACTAACCTTCTGCAACTATTTTATAACCGCACTAAATAGAATGTATGTAGATAGAATGTAAACAGAACGCAGGAGTAGTAAATATACGACTTTGAGTGAATCGTAATTCAAAGGCTGATGATATAAAGCTGTATTAAATAAAATAAAAACGTATTCGAAATAATATACGACTACATTCAAACTATTTACACAATTATAAAGCTTCAAAAGTAAGTAAATCGCTAACCCGCAACCAAATGTTTGACTGTAGCATAGTCGATAGACATAATAGCTGAATAAATAACAGATGTATAATATCCATAACCGAGAAAACGCTATAATAGCATATATACATTATAACGCGTTTAGATGCAATGTCCGCGTAGAAAAAATAATGTTATCGAAGAAATGTAGGTGTGTGAGAAACTGTGTATCAGTTTGCACGGTATAATAAACGGTTTGGATCGTTTAATTACCTTGAAGAGGTATTTACAGAAAAAGTAGCGATATAAGAGGTAGACGGGCTAATCTTCCCTATAAATTGAAACTGCAAGGTTGTATCGCTACAAAAACGTCAAAGCTTTATCTGCCCAAGGATTTAAACATAAAGAGATGCACAAATTTCGCAATCATCTGGTTTCGCGTGAACCTTATGCAGCAATATTCACCAACGGCCTCAGTATAAATTTTAATTTTTCCCGCTCTGATACATGTAGCGCTGTAACATTTTCCGGAAAGTTAGTAAAATAACGTAAAAACGATATTAAAAGAATTAACACAAGTCTATATGTGTTCCCGTTATAAGTGCAATACCGGAAGTGTAATAAATAAGACACTACCAAAATACAGCAACGTCACACCGGACGTGATTGTGATTTCTCCAGTAACGGATCACGCCGACGCTTAACGTCGAGACGTCTCTACCACAGTTTGCATCAGTAGTGGTGAAAAAGAGTGCGTCAGTGGCGGGGAAATAGACACATCCAAGTATTAAATGATGCCTTCGCCCGTGTCACGCATCCGAAGTTTCTATAATAACAGAATGCGAATACCCCAGTCACCCGGGGTTGCCTGAGCGCGCAGTATTGTTATTGTATATACATGTTGAGGAGCTGGCTTGACAACGCCCAGTCAGAATCGTTACTGCGCGCCGGTTTAAATAAACGATTGTCCTAACGAATCTAAGTCGCTTCATCTTTGAATCCTAGCACTCTATAAGAATATCTTTTATTTTGAAGAAACTTTTTTTGTATATATACTGACACTTATAAAAAACGCAACACCTAGAATTAGTTGAGCGATTTTATTCAAATTTTTGCAAACAATGTAATTTATCACTACAAACAATTAAAGTTTGAAAACAAAAGAACAGAAATAAAAAATATTTAATAATAAGTTGCTCGGCCACGTTTGCTATGCATTCATTTAAACCGTGCGGCATGCTTTCAATCAAGTGATCAATATCGGCCTGTGGTATATCATTCCAAGCTTCCTGAATCTTCAGCCGAAGATGGTGTAAGTCGTCTGGCTGGGTGGTAAATCATTCAGCCTCCTACCGATCACATCCGATACATGCTCAATAGCTGAAAAACCAGACGACCGAGCAGGTCATGGGAGGGCAACAATATTAGTGTCTTCCAAACAGCGTGTTGTAGCCCGTGCTGTATATGGGCGCCCATTGTCTTGTTGGAGAATGCAATTTTTCATCCCCCGAAGATATGGAAGTGCAACAGGCTCCAGTACATTGACAATGTAGCTGGCTGTGTTTACGTTACCGCCAATGAAGACCAGGGGTGATCTGTTGCCATAACATTGCAGCCCATATCATTACTTCTGTGTGAAGACTGTGTTAGTTTCCACAAAAAATATTGAACTTTTGCGTTCCCCATGAATCCGCCTGACCCTCGTAAGACCATCATGCGCCCACATACAAGTTCAAAACTCATCATTGTACTCAATTTAATGTCATTCTTATAACTAATTCACTATTTCGTTGTTCCATTCAGGTCTGGGGGCACAGTGAAGTGATGTCAGAGGAAGACACAAAAATAGACGGTACGAATGCAGTCCATAAGATTCTATCCGGCGATAAACAGTTGACATTGATATTTTGCCTCCTACACCTCGCATCTAGTCAATTGCAATTGACCGAGTTGTATAAAATCTGTATCTTGTGGCCCAAAGATTTCAGCAACTTTCTTTACGATCTGTAGTACCTCGGCAACGTCCAGGTCCATGGCGATGTTGTTGAACCCCTTCTTGGACTATTTCAACATTACGATTTAACGGTCAGAAGTATTTCTAGATGAAATAATTAATATCCTTCAAGGTCATTTAATTGCCGACAATTTGCACGTTGACAAACTCTTGCCATTATTAAATGTTCAGAAGAAATTCGCAAAATTGACAGTTTTCCACCTCAATTGTTTTATTTCATAAAATTTGTTATTACGTGAAACAAACAAATTAAAGAAAACGATAACCGATACATAGATATTATTCAAATTTTAATCATTACTTTGTTTCATCAAAATCGGAATTTTCTGAAACCTTCATTAAAATTGATCAACAACTTCCATGTGTTGTGATTTTTATGGAAGACACTGTACTATATATTTGAATCTGTAAATAATCATATTATTTTATTTAAATAAATTGTTTTGTTAAAAGGTTTAACCGTTATTTTTAATTAAGAGTAGAATCCTTAATACCAAGAGAATTTGGTTGGAAGGTAGGCTTCATTTCAGAAGTGTAACCGCCGTCATCCGAGCAAATGACGTCTCTGCCAGAATTAACTATCATCCGAAATTCTGGTCGACAAATCAGAAAGTCTTATTAGCGAAATCCTCAGTAAGGCCGGGCCCTCATGACTGAACGAACCTGAGCAGAATAAATATAAATCATTTTCATCCTGAGAACGCATCAAACTCAACCGAAACGTCACAGCAATAAGTTGAGTGACGGCAGCAAAAATAAAAGATTTGGATTAAAGAGACAACTAACTATGTAAAATGGAACGTGTACACAAATTGAAAGCAACCACTTGAGTTGAGTTGAAATCATTTGGAGTAATTACAATGGATTTTTGTAAAAACTTTCCGAAGTCAAACATCTCTACGAACAATACTTATTATAAGAGATGGCTAACTTTTGTCAGTTTTAACCTTCACGTTCTCTCTAGTAAACACAACTCTCTCTACTTAGCCAGAAATCGGAGGGTGCTCATGAAGTCGCATTAAGTCTTCATCTCAGAAATTCCAAAATGTATCATGATTCCTGTGTAAGGTACAATGGGAATTATAAAATACTAGTGTTTTTGCAATTGCTTGTTCAAGCACTGCACATGCTTGAGACTTCTCGTGCGAAGACACTCGTATATGAAAGGGGATAAATATTTCGGTTTTATTAACCAAAAATCAAGAGCGGAGTTGTCAGAACTAATTGGGATATTTCAGTCTGCAAAATCTATACCAAGCAATGTTATGGTAATTGGCTGCAAAACTGAATTCTTCTCTCGCCGAGCAAAATATTTACAATGTATGATAATAAATACGTCACATAGTCGCACAATACAAATTAGAGTGGATAACTACGTCGCCTCTCTTCTAAAACCACCTACAATGGAGAAGCGTCTCAATAGGTTTTGCGATGAGCTGCTACCTCTGTCTAAGCAGAAATATGATAATTTACAATTTAAAGAGTTTCGTGTCGACGCACAGTAGGACTTCTATTCAGATTTATTCTGTTCCTGAAAGTATGAGCAACCTGATAATGTGGATATGGTAAGTGATAAATACCGCGAAAACAATGGGAAAGGACGAGTTATACCCATAATTTTACACACTCATATACTAACAGCAAGAGTTGATATAGTAAACCTTGTATGAGTGCTACGAATCTATGAACTTAACTCATTGTTCTGTTATTGTTTGCAGTGTAGGGTTCTCTATTCTCTATAAGATATTATGAATTACTGTTATGACGTCCAAATTCACCTTGATTTATTTTGACTGGGTCTGGGATCTTGACGTATTGTGTTGGATAGCTTTACAATCAAAGAAGTACAGGTTCGTTGCGTTTCCTTGTATAACTCCGTTTCAGTCTGCGAACCGTATTAGGCGTTTGTTAGGCTGATGCTTAGCGAAATGCTTGACGTTAGTGCCAGATTTTTATTGTTAATGGTTCTCCTTACATAACAATAAATGCGATTTTTAAATTCTTAACAGTAAAGTTTCTTAGCTGTTTTACTTTGTATTAATACCTTTAACATGGTTTTTATTAAAATCCATGTTATTTTTAACAAATTTTTAAACTTTATCCGTTCGTGACAGTTTATAACAATAAGCTTGTAGTTCTTAAAATTGTGGTCTAGGTGCAGCATTAAATGCGTTATCGCTAATTATCTGAGAATTGCGATATCAGCTGACAGATGTTCTGTCTGCATCGAATGCATTAAGTTTAATTTCTCGAAAAAATAGTTTTTCTATCGGTTATTATATTAAATCATAGAATTATTTAAACCATTCTGAATGCTGGAATATTTCATTCTTATTTCAATTTTCTAATTATTTGGCTGGTTAATTCGGCATTACAACTAAGCATTTTTGAATTAACATATATTATAATTATATGTTTTATTCAAACTGATTTTTATATTGTTGCACTAATTGTTTTTAACACAAACGGTATAAAAAATTGGTCGCCGACAGAAAAACAAATTAAATTAAACCGAATTTTTAGCATGTTCACACTTTAGTTTATAAAGATTAATTACAATTCACAAATAATAAAAACAATCGCTAGTTAAGTTTTAGGAAGTTGCGAATTGTTTACAGTATGAATAGAAATTCCCATTTCGATAGTTAAACTTTATTAGCTTCAGTAATGCGTCTTCACGCTTAAATTTCATTTATCTCAAAACCATAAAAAAGTTACTTACTTGTAGGATGTTTTTCCCATGTGGTCTTCATTTAAGTATTTGAACCACACTATTGCTACCCAAATAAGCGCGATTAAGAAGTGAAATTACAAAAGTATTAAAGTATGCACAGTACGATTATGTTAAATGACGAAATATGAAGCAAAACATTCTAATAACAAATAAATAAAATCCACCGCTTACTTACATTCGTTTTTTTGGTGTTTCCATTAAGAACTCGTTAGTACAAAGAAATCTAGATGCTTTCTTTTGCAAGCTTCTTCCTGTAAATTTTAGAAGTGCAGTTCTGACGCAGTCTGTATATTTAAAAATACAGCATGCTTTAGAAATAATTAGAAGATATAAAATCATTAAATTACACAAAACGTGACTGACCCGTAAGAAGCATTTTGTTTAATAACCAAGTCTTGAAGACTGTAGCACTGGTAGAGCTCCATTGTACTCTGAAGAGGTGAATTTTCTTTTATCTGGTAGCCAAAATTCTGTTTAATTGGACGCACTACTACTACTACTACTACCCATCATGCCATTCCCTTAGCGGGGTAGGCAAAACCCAGTATCAAGCCTCCATCTTCTCAACCACTGCATGCACCCATGCATCAACCACCTCTCACTACCACCACCCTTCATCACAACTCCCAACACTATACAGTATACACACCATCCTACTATTACCCACAATTCCTACTATCATTACTATTTACCTATTCACTATTTTTCTCCATTCTTATCTATCCCTACACGCTTCTTTTGCTTCCATTAAATTCATTCAACGTTTTTGGCAAGCTCTCCTGTTCTTTGCGCTCTTTATTCTCTTTCCTTTTACAATTTCTTAAATTATATACAGCCACTTCTTTCTCGGTCTACTTCTATTTAGTTTTCCATTCATACCTGCCTCATATATTCTCTTTGTTAAGCGTTCATTACTCATTCGTTCCATATGTCCAAACCATCTTAACACACTTCTTTCCTGCAGTTCAGGCAGTGTCTCCTTCACTTGGCATGCATACATCACCCATTTATTCCTTACTCTGTCACGTCTCCTTTTGCCGCATGCAGCTCTTAGGTACCTCATACTGACGGCGTTTATTTTATTCATATGCTTCTTCTGACATACCTAAGTCTCTGCCATATACAGTTGGAACAAATACACTATTGTAACCAGCCTTCTTTGCTTCCATACTTGACTGTTCACTCTTGGTTACTGACCACATGCTACTAATTATTCTCCTGCCTGCATTCACTCTGTTTTCAATTTCAATATCTGCTCGCCTATCATTCGCAAACATTCTACCAAGATAGCAAACTTATCCACTTGCTACCGAACATCAGCTGACATATTTCCTTTTCACCTTTCCGATTGAAAACCATTATCTTTGTTTTGCCACTATTGATTTTCAAATCCATTCTTTCACTCACTTCTACAAATTTATTCAACGTTCGTTGCAATTGACTCATACTTTTAGCTACTACTACTGCATCATCTGCATACATCAACACTTTCACATCTTGGCTGCCTATATTTATACCAACCACTCAAGTCCTCACATACACTTCTCACGCATTTATCCATAAATACATTAAACAACCAAGGAGACATGACACATCTTTGTCTCACACCTTGCTCAATTACAAAGTACTCACTAACCATACCGTTCACTCCCATGCACGCCCTGCTTCCATCATACATTGCTTTTATTGCATTCACTAGTTTTCCCTTTACACCATACTCCGTCAGAGTTGCCCATAACTTGCATCTATTCACACTGTCATAAACTTTCTCTAAATTCATAAATGTACAATACATTTTCTCATTAACATGCAAAAACTTCTCTGAAATTTGTTGTAATTCTACCAAATACCTTCCCAGCTACACTTAATAAACTTATAGCTCTATAGTTCTTGTATTTATATCTACCATCTTTACCTTTCTACAAAGGCACGATCATAGCACTCTTCCAGTCCTCTGGCACTCTTGCTAATTAAACACAAGCAATAAATAGTTTGCACAACCATTCACATAGTCGTATACCGCATACTTTTTACTCCATTTGTTAATTCTTCCACGCCAATGCTTTTATCGTTCTCTTGGATTTTATTTATTCCAGCATTCCCCATATTCACACGTATCCCAGTATCCCTGTTGCCATACAGCCCTTTAAAATATTCTTTCCAACGCAATTCCACTTTACTTTCATCCCGCTCCATTTCATTCTGGCTATTCCGTATTACGTTTACTCGGTTCCTTACACCCTGCTTTGCATTCTTTGTCCACTTACAAAATAATCTTTTATTATCGTCAAAATCATTCTGCATCTTATTCCCTCCTTCATCCTCAGACGTTCTTTGCTCTCCTACACAGCTCCCTTTGCACGCTTATTTTTAATCCGATACGCTTTCAGTAGATCCATTCTGTTCTTTTCATCTTTGGTTCCAATCATTCTCTTATATATTTCTTTCTTCTCCTTTACTGCATCTT
>JAHWXV010470646.1:0-21467 GCA_024586415.1 Phrixothrix hirtus | reverse complement strand
TCGATATCGTAACCACATAGTTTACCAACATAGGTTTTTACCTCGACGAACGATGTCAATTATATATCGTTTCTATATGGTTCCGATATTTGTGCTACTACGGTTACTTCCCATTCTTGACTGGAGAGGGGTCTCGGTTATATTTACAGCAACCAACCCTCTTAAAAGGGAGTTGAAATAACAATGATATTTCTTCCTTAGATCGAAACAATTGTTAATATACTTACAATTTAGTCAACTGAAATAAATTAATTTAGACTGTTTAAGGATATTTTAATTAAATTTACAATAATGCCGTAATTATTTTATCAAAAAATTACACTAAATTATGATTTCATCACGATAGTAACAAATGCTACCCAACATACAATCGCTAGTTATTTATTATTATTAGCAGTTTCAAAGCAATTTTAAAAAAGAACCATAGGAACATCCTAATACATGTGATATTTAAGAAGACCTCTGAAATTAATTATCTGAAAGTAATTTTGAAAAAAATTTTAAAAAATGTTTTAGGTAATGAATTTGCAAGTCTAGTTAAAAGTTTTCCTTAAAGATTTCATTTTCTAGGATGATTTCCTTTATTTAAAATTGTATTTGAAACTGCTAATAATTTGTAAATATTTAATTATTGTATTTTGGGCTACGCACTAAAATCAATAAAACTGAATACTCCCCTTAATTTATCACTGAACAAACTAGTACTACGGCACAGTTGGGAAATATTGTAAATGGTCCTAGACATCGGCCGAATAAGCCAGTGAAGTCGGGTGTTATAACGTTTGCACCACACTGTATATGTTTTAATATGATTGGTCAAAATAAGGCAGCGACGCCTATTTAAAGACAGTTGTTCGATACTTGCTGCTTAATCTCGTATAAATCGTGTTATAAATAGCTCACACTTTTGTTTAAGTAGCATAAAGCTAAAAGAAATCATTGTAATCTTAATCTACTAATAAATAGTGAAAATTACATATATAAAACGAAAATGTTTGGAAGTATTTCAGTTATAAAATACACATTCGATCGCTTACATGTAGATTAAATTAATAACACGTTGTTCAATAATTATCAGTACACAAATTACGTTACTTCGAATACGGTGCGTAATACTTTACGTAAATAGTTTATTTAATTTTGAAAAGTCATAATTACCAATTCCAAATCGACTGGAATTAATTTAGCACTAATTTTGCTTCATGTCACCAAACGTTGGTGGAATTTAAGTACTATTTAAATAAAACCCTAGGGATACCCGTCAATTCAAAAATGTATTAATACGTTCTGCTCATTTCGCAACCGCAGGGTTGCAATTAAAACACAGAATCTATCAAGTGGAGTTTCGTTGCGAATATAACTCAGCAGGTAAAGCGTTTATTGGAATGGAAACCATTTTCCTACCTGTCGAGAAACGATAACAACAAGGACCTTGACTGAATTTGGGGACGACGTAAACAAAACTTTACGCATACTCAATGACAGTAATACTCAAAACTTTCCATTTACTACTTTAGGATTTCGATAATCATTTCAGTAGTGTAAATAGCCCTGAATTAGAATTTAGCTTTAAAATACACCAAAGAATCCTCAAAATGTAAGAGCAGAGATAACGTGGTCGACAGAGCTCACTATATAGGGTGATTTTAAAATCCACTATACACGCGGGAATAATTCTAAATGAAGAAAAAAAATCCTTTTTAAAAAATTTCTTGCCGTTTACAAAAAAAAAGTTAACGAAATGATAAAGGTCTGCTTTGGAACCCCTGCAATAACACAACAGCTGAATATGTGATTTTAAGAGAAAGAACTATAAACACATGGCGCAATTGTTAGTCTATGCAACATGTACACAAATCGGCGATATTAATTTCATTAATGTGTTGCTCCCGTTTACAACGTTTTCTGTATTGTTTAAGTATCACAAACTCTTTTCTTATCTGTCAAATATAAGTGTTTCTTTATTTTTTACAAATTTTAAAAAAGAAAATATCAAAATTATATTACGTATAAAAATCTGTATTTGATTTTTAGTGTAACTAAACGTGTTTAAAATGTTAGTCTGCGTAAACTATAAACGACTAAAAATCTAGGTCATTGATACCGATTACTAATATTGGAATAGATTAGTGTACACATAAAGTAAACATACCATTCCGTAATTTAGTATTAAAATAATGTGTTCTTCATCTACAACATGCAGAATTTATCTAGACGTATTTATTTGTATTCATATTTTCCTGTAGTACTCAAAAGTTGACATTTTCAAGTTTTTCCAAAAAAGTGTTCCATTTTATGCGATTTTTTCATTAATGGACATAGTTAGGCCTGTACAGGCCTGTTAAAGTTTATCAGTGAATTTTAAAACCACCCTGTATTATTTCAGTTAAAATCTGAAAAAGGGTAACCGCCATTCGCAACTGGTAATGACGTCATGAAAAATCTAGAAGAATCTCAATAAGAGGATTTATCGTACACTGTTTATACATGCACCCCATGAATTATTTCTGACTTACGTAAAATTGAAAAGATTGATCCTGGTAAAAATTAATTTAATTATTTTAAAATGCATAAAAATGTATTTTATTGGAATATTTAATTATTATAAGATGAATATAGAATAATTTATATATAAAGCACACTCATTGTCGAATCGTAAATAAGATTTTTAACTTAAAACACAAAAATTTTACTTAAATGAATTTGAAACAACCAAAGGTTATTAAAAATACAGAAAATAGCCAGGAGCGGCACGTAACCATTATTTTACCTAACTGCAAAACCAAAGAGGTCGTTCGTTAAATTATCAAAGGTAGCGCGACTTAAATGACTGCAAACTAGCCCATATGCACGAACTACAATCATCAACTATTATTATCACAGTATCAACAAATAAGAACAAAAAATACACAAGAAACCATAATAAACAACAGCGCAAGCAATATAAACAGCTCAAAAAACATGACAAAGAAAGCACAATTAGTGATGGTCAACCGCCCTTTAAAACAACATATCAGACTTCGTTGAACGTAAACTAGAATTCACGCATTTACAGGCCCATGCACAAGGAGGGACGCGATGGATTGACGATCAACCTATTTTGTTAAAGTTCATCATTTTGGGTTGGTTTTAGAAATATTATATATTTGTAACTATTAATATAGATTTCTAATATTTTAAAAAATGAAAGAAGATAGACAAGAGTGGATAGAACGTTGACCTTATGTCAAAACTTGACATGAAATTAAAAAGATCCACTTTTCTAGAAATTCGACTGCCAACAAAAATTTCTGCGTACGACCCTGCATTTATTTTCATGACATTTTTACTTTACCACTGTGACCTTACTTTATGTAATTTATAAAAAAATCCTCAAAACACGAAGCTGAAATCAAGCTAAACTAAACAATAAAATATAATGATGACTGGTGGGTAATCACAAGCTTCTGCATACAAAACGAACACGGCAGTGTTGACACATTAGCAGATTTTCGCGCAAAAATTTCGCTAAATAAAAGCAAACTTATAAATTAGTATAATTCAAGACATTTGATCTTCTGCCGGGATTTTTAATAGAACACAGAACAATAAACCACCACAAATACAGGACAGTTCTGTGAAATACAGGGCGATTGGCTACACTATCTATATTATATCTACAGCAAACGTCATGGTATCGTAATACGCTATGCCTTAAAAGTTATTGTGCAAAATTTCATCCCTTTATGACAAATAGTTAGATTTGTGTTATTAATGTGTCATTAAATATTAGTTTAGTTAAATTTAAACAACGAAGCGTAATAACATTAACTTTGGATCACGCACTAAAACGGTATATGAAAGTATGTTATCAGTGTATGTTGGGAATGAACCAAGCTTGCGTAAAATAAAATACTAGTCAAAACAATAAAACCAGGACAGCCGAAATTGCAACGGCGAAGAGTTCATGGTTCTTGAAAATCGACGTTTGAAAGAAACAGATCTCACAGTGATGTTCGAGACATCCGAACTGCGTACCTTGCACATTGTCATAAAAAATTTGGAATGAGCAAAATGTCAATCAGATTTCTGAGATTTTTATCTCATGAGCAAGACATTTAAAGATCAGAATGGTTGGGTAAAGCAAGAATGTGGCAAGCAATAATCCCTATCTGTGTGTACCAAAGAAATATTCTAATTTGGTTTGGACATATTAAGCGAACGAGTAAAAATCGAATGACAAAAATTATTTATGTAAACGAAATTGATAGTACGAAATCACGAGGTTTAACAAGAAAATGCCTGTTAAATATGGTTCAATAAAAGAATGTCCTAGGTGCAGTATATTAATTTGTTAAAAGCTAAAAAAATATGTAGATATTGAGTATAATGGAGAAAAGTGTCTGGTGATAATAGGAGGGTTAGGTTGTTGAGAACAGTCGAGTATAGAGAGTATTAAAGGATTAAGGTGTAGAAAAAAGTGAAGAGTTTTCTTTACCTATCCCATAAGGGAACGGCATTATAAGTAGTAATAGTAGTAGTATATAAAACAAGTCCTTCCGTGTTGAATACTGATTTTCGTCCGGATACTAATCTGCTTATTAGTGATTCATGCGTTGTGGGCGGGGCGAATATGACTTTCGTCCATCGCGTAGTAATCGTTCCAAGAGATTTACATATGAAAGTAGTAATACACAAATTTCAAATACCACTTCCCTAGTATAAAAATATTAAGCTTAAAATTTATTTATTGTTATTTAAATTATTGTATTTATGTATGTTGTAAATGAATGCCATAGATAAACTTGTTTTTAGACAAAATTTAATAATATAAACGAACAATCTAAGATATTTTGGAAAACTGCATATTCAGACATTTAAAAATCTAATTTCAATTGATATCAGTGTAGATTAAATCGTTATTAAATTTAAACGTTGACTATGTAACTATTATTTATAGATGAATAGTTCGCAAAAAATTCAAAACATCTCGTTGTTTGTATATTATGTTCTTATTACATATTTTTGTTTACAAATCGAAATGTTTCGCCTAAAGTATAAATAGCAAAATTTCTTAATAAATACTTGTAACTAAAATTACTTATCACTTAAGTAATCTAAATCAAACTAGATATGTAGGTACTTATTGTTATAATTAAAAAAGTTATTTGTACATGTGATACAGAAAACACTGTGAAATTAGAACAGATACTAATTTTTGCAACTTGTAAATATTGAACTTGAAAGACATAACTCAAACAAACCATAACAATTAAATTAAAATAAAGTACCCAATGTGTCCCAATTTTTATTGTTTAATCCAAGTTCCACGCTCACCTATTTGAAGGCATTCGACCTAAATTTACTATTTGTGAAAAATAACCTTGCCCGCAATACAAGTGTTAATCAGAATACCAAATAACGATGATGCCATCTACAACTTACCAGATTTTAAAACGTCCACGTCCAGTGTATCTTTTTCAAATTCGCATAACTTAGAGCCATATGACAGGATTAACTCCAACTTTAAAATAATAAACGGTCTCAATAGCAAATTAAACACCTACTTAAAGTACTTTGTTACTCACATAACATAAGTGGACAGGAATTTATAATATTGTAGGTTGTAATAATACCTTATTTAAAAAAAACAATAATGCACTTTTCATAAATGCAATTTACCGATTAGTTTCCTTTATTCCGCAGAAAACTTTAAATAATAGTGGTTTATATTTTAGGGAACATGTGGGCAGTGTTCCCCTGGATAAGTGTGCTGTTGGTGGCGTCATTGGCACGGCAAATGCCCCAAGGGGGAGGTCAACCATGTCCTGGTCCCCCAGATAAAGGTCCTTGTAACAGATCAATTTACAAATGGGCGTATGATCCTGATAGAAAATCATGCACAATGTTTATTTGGGGAGGATGTGCGGGTAATGATAAAAATAGATTTGACACTGAACTGCTTTGTATGCGATACTGTGCAGGTTTTCATGGTAAGTTTAAATTTGAGTTAATTTTTCAAAAACTATTAATCACTTTTAAGAATTAGACTCTTCTGAAAATTCGGCGGAAGTAGTTCCTCTGCAAAATCGTGGGCCTAGATTAACATTTCAGGAAACAGGAGAAGGAAATACGTTCATGTTTGCACAGTCTAATACGTTTATACAGATAGATGGCGATATTATCCAAACATTTCAACTCAGGTTTGTAATTACTGATTAACATAAGTTTTTATTTATTGATATTTAAATAAATAGATAATATTTAACTTTTAGATTATGCCGTCAAATCTCGTTCCAATTTCGTACACGCTTACCTCATGGCCTCCTTGTGTACCATAATGTAAAAGTACCAACTGGGGTTGCTTTACAACCGTATGCTCTGTATATTATTGTTCAACAAGGACAGTTGAAAGTTGTTCACGTTTATGGTAAAGCATCAACAGCTTTAACAGTAGGCAGAGGTCTTAATCGAGATGAATGGCATTCGGTTGAAGTAAGTAAAATACATTCGAAACTTTTATAATATTTTTATAATTATTAACTAATTAAAGAATAGCAATTTTTAATTTAGGTAATGTAATTTAAATTTACAAATGAAACAACGCAGATATACTATGGAACAAAACTTCTTTACTTTATTTAATTCTTACATTTCCCTTTACTGAAATCGATTTAATTTCATCACAAGGCTTCTTTTTCTCAAGTTCCGTTTGATTGGCAATGAAAACTCAGTTGCCATTATTAAGCGGCGCTTGCGCAGTATTGTTTTATAATTTGTCTGGCATAACCTTCAAACAAGTTAGACCTTTACATGCCGTAGTTTTGAAGTAAGCGTTGTTTTATCATGGTTACTGCAATCGAAGATCCCTCCGCATGCGAGATTAGCTCAGTGCTTCGTTTTCTACAAACAAAAAGCAATAGTGCGTCAGAAATTCATCGGGAATTGTGTGCTGTGTATGAGGAAAACTCTGTGAGTGATAGTGCTGTGAAAAAATGATGTAGGCATTTTAGGAAAGGACTAACTGATGTCCACGATGAAGGGGGCCAAGGGAAGAAGTGTGTAGCAACAAACGACGTTGTTGAAAAGTGAACAAAGTGATTCGTAAGCGCCTACGATTTACAATTTCTGAACTCTCTCTTAATTTTCCTCAAATTTTTCAGTCAGCTCTTTATCATAAAGATCTGACTGAGAAATTTGAGTTTTACTGTAACATTATCATATTGTTATACTAGAACTCGGCTACCACAAATTTTGTGCACGATGAGTCCTGAAACATCTTACAGACGTTCACAATCAACAGCGAATGAATTCTGCCCTAACGTTTTTACATCGTTATGGTGTGGAAGGAGTATCTTTTTTGAGTAAGATCGTAACAGGAGATAAAACGTGGGTTAACTTCGTGAATACCGATACAAAAGAGCAATCGAAACAACAAATCGAAGAAATTCAAATAAATCTTGTCCAGCAGAAAGCTTACGGTTACTGTGTTTTGCGACTGTAAGTGAATTTTTCTGGTGGAGTTTATGGAGCCTGGGACCACAATTACTGCAACGACGTACCGTGAAACTTTGAAACATCTACGAAGAGCAATACAAAACAAAAGGAGAGAAATGTTATCATCAGGCATTGCCCTTCTTCATAACAATGCACGATCTCATACTGTAGCACAAACAAAGCAACTTCTCTAGAATTTCGGATGGGAAATATTCGGCCACCTGCCCTATAGCCCGGATTTGGTACCAAGGGATTTCCATTTGTTCGCCAGAATAAAAGTATTATTGGGAAAAAAGCGGTTCAGCACTAACGATAAGCTGAAAACCAGAGTGCAAGATTTGTTGAAATTCCAAGCGGCAACATGCTACCACAATCGTATAGGAAAACTGGTTCCCCGTTAGGACAAATGCCTTAACATTGGTGGCAACTACGTTGAGAAATAATTTAGATGTATGAGTAACTATTGTAGATATTAAAACTTTTCTGAATACGCTCATACGTTTCTGTTAGCTCAACGGACGTTGAAAAACAATAACCCTCGCATGTTGTGCGAAATTACTTGCATTTTTTTCAAAACATTTCATTTAATTGGTTATTTTTTTATATTACTTATGTTTGTATTAACAAAATTAAAATATTTAACCGTCGATATCAAAATATAAATGAACTGTTCATTGTGTAAGTGTGATGGGTAACAAAAGATTGAAACTTGGTCAAATCAGTATTAAGATGTGAACATTCTTCAAATTGGTAAATTGCGGTAATGAGACCTTCGGCTAACTACAATATGAGTTGGGGTGAGTCGACTGATGCTTGATTTGATTGCCAGTTAGAAATGTTCAGAAGTTGATGGAATAAGAGTCAAAATTAGTAAAGGCTCCACAGATTAATTTATAAATGAAGTGATCCTGGATATATGATCCGAAACATCGGAAAGTACAGGAGGTGCTTTTAAAGAAAAGAAAATCAGCATTTTTAAACACTACCTGAACATTTAGTCTTACATTTAAAAATTACTTCATAATTATGCATCCAGCTGAAGTTAACTGCGTTCATGAAACTTTACTTTTGAATAATATTGCAATAAGCGCTTTTATATATATATATTTATTTACACCTAATCATAAAAATATTAAAATAGTATACGCAAAATATTAAAACATTTGGGCATAATTGCGCATACATTAGTTAGATATTTATTGGTTAATTATTGTCACTTGATATTTAAGCATTGCTGTAGATTCACATCTCAATGTTAATATTTTTTTGTGCTACTAACATGTTTTTATACATTTTTGCGCTTCCGACCTGTTATTATATATTTACAGGCTATGTTGATTGTCACGTTATGATATATTTCGCGAACTGTTGTGATTATCATAGTAATGCCACGATAACAAGCATGTTGTGGTTCATAACGGCATTAGTACTGTTATGAAACCGAATAAAGGTTTGATATCAAATTGTCGTAATTACTTGAAAGTTGTCGTTAGCGCAAAAAATGGTGTACGACACACAATCGTTAAATGCCTTAGTATAACAAATCTCGAAAATTAGCAAAACTCGACCCTTCGGGTCTCGTATTTTTAACTTTTTCTCGACCTTATAAGGCACTTACCGATCATGTATCGTAATATACTATACTAACACCTAACTACTGGGCATTAATGTTTAAACATTGCAATAAATTCCCATTCTCATTATACTAGCATTTGTGATACAATCGATTACCGTTCATAACCAATGACCTTACTGTAAGTAGAAGCAATGTTGAACACTTAAATAGATTTAGTTTACTTTGTTAATTTATATTTTTAATAAAAATGTTTTTGGTTACTTAGAGACAAGATAAATAAAATGTATAGCTTCTCAAGTATTCATTTTTAATTCAATCACATTTAAAAATATTTAACACTTACTTTTTTTATACCTTATTTTTATACGCGGTACAATTTTGATCAATGTTGATGCTCTAAAATTTGGTATAAAGCATTATCATTAATTTGTATCATCACATACTATTTTCACAAAGGTAGAAATACTAAGAATATAAAAGAAAATCTTGGAAACAAATTTTCCACTAAATGTTCATTCTATAGCTACTCTCTTTTCACATTTCAACAAAATTAATGTGCCACAATTTCACTTTTAAACATACTTATCGCAGAAATAACGAAATTTATCATTAATATTAACACAGTTTTGGTGTGTTCATAATTTACGTTTTCTGTACTGGATTCGGTCCTCCTAGGGTAACCCGCCACCAACAGTGCAATCACTGTTGTTCCATCTTCACTGAACAGATTTATCATTTTACAATTTGACTTTGAGCTTATATATTTCTTTTTGCTGTCAAAACTATTACTGCAACAGAAGCTCTTTTCTTTTTCTTCTCTTAAAGACTTCCCTTGGGTAGACAGAACAGGACTGATCTGCAGGACAGGAATTCATTTCGTCGTGATAGGTCTTGCTACTTCAGCACAGTTTTCATTTGCAGGCCTCTAGTGTAGCCTCCATCTGTCTAAAGAACTTCTCAATAGCCTGTGTCAGATTTTCTCTCTGGCTAAATTGGAATAACGTCCGTGGCTGAAAAAATGTGTCAGTTTACTGATCATATCCTGGTATGTCGAAATGCATCCATTACAGTGGAAATTGTTGCAGACTGTGGAAACAGCATTCCGACTAATAACGCAGCATTTTTCATCATCAGATAAGCTCATGAAAGCATTCAGTGGAGGTATCCCCATAGTGGACGGGAACTGTCTTTAAATTACAAACCTGTATATAGTGAGGATTCATCAGTAGATCATGTATAAGTTACGAATAGAGAACGATTAGTTAACGGTTCACATTCTATGGCAAAACTTTAGAGACGTTTACAAAATTATTAAGATGAAAACAAAAAATATTGTATTGCGACATTATCTTGCAATCTTTTGATATTGGTGATTCAGTTTAGATAATTGCTCGTAATTGTTTTTTCTGTAAAATCATGATATTATACAATGGCAGTGGTACCTAAATGTATTGCACCGATTTTGATTAAGAAAAAAGTTGCTCATCAAATTTATTAACTCGTCAGATACCTATAAAGGTATCTGAAACACCTAAAATTTGAAGAGTAATTCTAACAATGACTAACCCTAGTTATATTATTTTAACATCACTGATTTTGACTTACCTAGGATTTCCTAGATAATACCGAACTTGAAATGTGAGTGAATACACTCATCAGGGGGGAGGAGCAATTTCTTAGTTTATAGCATCTTCCTTTCATTGTAGCTTTTTTCCTAATGTTTTTAGAGCTATATTTGTATGTTCTCCATGCAATTCGTCCATGTAAGTGTGGTATTTCACAATCTGAATTTACCTTTCTCATTCTCATCTGGCGTTATCGCTCTGTTTGATTTGTTATATCTTATTCTCACACCTTCTACCACTTCATGGCATGTTATGTGTTAATCTTTTGTTGAAGATTGTGTTTTTGGTTTTCATTTTAATTGTGATAAATCCTCATTTTACACCTTTGGTTTTTCGGCGGAATTTTCAATGAAAATTTCTTTTGCATTTGATGATGTTAAACGTGTTCATTTATTTAAATTCATGCGGTATAAATTAAATTACAAGCGTTCATGTTATGTATAAATTTTCGATCGCTTTTAGGAAGCCGGTGAAAAATATTTTATTTTTAACTATTGAAATATAAATAACAGTTTCTTGTTTGACACAAAAACAAGTCATTCTCTATTTTGGGATACTTAGTCTATGTTAATTTTCGGTTTAATTTCAAATCAAACATAACTACGTATCGAAATGTTTCTTCCAAAATACTTTACGAATACTTTCCCAAAAAAAATGTAGTGAAAGTTAATTTTGAAAGTGAAGGTTAGCCGTGAGTGACATTAGAGCGCAACCTCTTACTGTTGTACTCTACGTACTCTCTTTTAGCGTAACGTGCCCTTAAAAAGGGGGAAGCGGAAGAGGGAGAAAGGTCTTAGGATTGACTTTGGTCCTATTTGGAGAATTAATCTAAGCCAGCGCGGTATGCGATAAATGGTGTTAGGCCTCCATTTTTTGTATTGGGAATATTCACCACTATTCCTGAAAGAGGTAGTCACATTTCATTTGAAAGTCGCTGATATGATAATTCAACTACTGTTAGGATTCAACCTGACAATTGATACCCTGTTTACTTTATAATAAGTTCTTTATTAACGAACTGATTACTGCCTAAAGATTCTTAGATTGGCTTCTATAAACCAAACCTTTTCTTTCTTATTATTGTAATACTTATTAAAAGTTGTAATTAAAATTTAGATTTGGTTAATACAGTAATATTGCATTCGTGCCTGAACACACTTCTAGTGAACTTCATTAAGAATAATATTTATAATTGTACCCCAATTTTCTTGTTATTATTCCTAATAAACAACTCCATTAAACTTAATGTGTTGATTTATCATTACAAATAGTTGCTGTTTATTGATCAACCCCCTTCACCTACTGTTAATTAATTGTAAATTGATTTTAATTGTTTACAATAATTAAGTATGTATTATGTACCATTTATTTGTTTACTTATTAGTAACTCCTTTCTTTGTCATGCCCATTACTGTATTTTTAAAATACCTTCATAACCATCAGATCACTAATAAGTGAATAGTTTTGTGTAAGCTCGCTTTTTTTGTAAAGGTGTTGCAATTTTAACATATCATATATCAGTGTAGTCTTATGTGGCTTAGGATGTTACCCTTATTTCGTCTTGCTTTTTAGAAACCATTATCTTTGGAAATGTCTTGATTTAACCCACTCAATCCTGTGCTGAGATGTGGCCTTGCAACAGACTGGTATAGCCGACTCTGATAATAACTTAGGCACTGTTTCCATACTATTTCTGTTGCAGTCAAGATCTCAATGGACTGTTGTGGCCATCAACTATCAAATGCACCTCTTCATCAGGTGATAATTTCACCATGCAAATGAAGTACTGCATTCACATGCCTAATAAATCTTCCCTCATCCTTCCATTCCTTAGCAACAGAAGACAGTGCCAGGAGATCCTCCAAATGTTTGATTTTTCTTCATGCCTTTCCTCATATAGATCAACATTGAGGGAATATAAAACCTTGTTACAGTGAATGCATAGACACCAATCACATTCTGCACACCATCATAGCTGTGATGATTCCAATCTGATGTTTGCTGCTTTATGCCATTAATTTCTTTGGATAACAGTATGTAATATCTTGTCCCAAGTTCAAACTTTTTATTAAGAAGCTTCTCAAGCACCAAAAAACTTATTCATAACAATTTTGTTGTATTCAGAAGCTCAAAAAAGATAGATTAATTCAGGAGTTTTCAAACTAATTTCTTTCGCAGAAGCGAGTTGCTATTAAAATTTGTTTGACAATTTCATATACCAGTTCCATGGCTGGGCATACGTTCAATAAGCACCGAGGTCTTGTCCCTATTATACCTCTTATGTGTGATTTACCACTTCATTGATATGGATGTCATCCTTTATAACTGCCAAAGCTATAATTAAATTTTCTTTTGTTCATTTACAGCTGTTATCTTTATATTTAAGAACTTCCCTTGTCATTTACAAAAGCATGTGACTTTAACAATTAATTACTATAATAATAAGCTGAATTATTTTTTTCTATATTTGTTACCTATGTTGTAATTAGATATCTGTATAATTTTATCCAGAGAAAAACACAAAACACCAGAAATGTTGTAAATGTTTTTAATATGAATAATATAAAATAAAACCATAATAGTTATTTATTGCCCCTTTCAAATAACATTATTTTTATAATTCTCTCATCTGCAATTGTTTATAACAAGAAAATTTTTGAAAAGTTTCACAAAAAACATTTTTAAAATATTATGTAATGAGTTACATATTCGGTTAAAAAATTAATTACTAAAAACTTTAGGTCAAAATCGATGTTCATGGAGCTCGATTAATGGCCACAGTTGATGATCTCAAAGAAGAAACACAAATCAAAGGATTAGACAAAGAAAACAATTATGGAGTTTCTGCCAATTTAACCTCGGTTGTTCTTATAGGAGGTAAATTGCATTATCTTCTAAAACTCACATTACATATTATGTTGTAGGTTTAAGCTCTGAAGAACGACTTCATGGTGTTAAGTACATAATTGAGTCCTTCGTAGGATGTATTAAAGTTGTAGTTCTTAGCACAGGCAAATCTGCTTCTGAATTGCTTCCTATTACACCCTTAATCGCAACAAAACATGAAAACGTCCAAGAAGGATGTACCGACAAATGCATTACAGATGAAAATCTGTGTTTTCAAGGATCACGATGCATCAATCATTACAACACTCTTACTTGTGACTGTTTTGGAACATATTATGAAGGAGAATACTGTGATATTTACAGTAAGAAGTTTATTATAATATAACAAATAATTTAATAATTAATTTAAATTTCAGCTGCCACTGTATTAACCCTTAGAGGTTCATCGTATGTCTCCTACAGAGTTTACGACTGGAAAGATCGTGTGCATTCAGCTGTAAACAGATTTTCTATAATGTTCAAAACAAATTTCGATGACTCCGCTCTTTTCTATGCAGCTGGAGAAGATCAAGGTATCGATCAGTATATTGCCGCTTCTGTTTACAATAACTCTATATATGTAAATATGGACTTTGGAGATGAACCAATAAGTGTTATTTTGGGTAAAAACACTAATCTAAAAGAATGGAATAATTTAACCATTTACCATGAATATGGAAAAGTTCGACTATCATTAAATGGGGAAAAAATCACCTTAAATATAACGGAAAATGCATTGCTTTACATAGATCCTGAAATTTATATAGCAGGCGGACCAGAACTACAAAAGAAAAAAGGTTTAGTATCAGGAAATAACTTTGCAGGATGCATCAAATATGTTTTTTATAACGAAATATCAATAATTTACGAATTAAAAAAAATGAACCCTAAAGTCCATTACATTGGCATTTTACAACCAGAATATCTTGAAGCTGATGTTGGAGTTATACCAGTAACTTATCCTTTTTCGTCTTCTCATTTCTGGTGGCCAAATAATCATACTGATAGTTTATCATTAGTTTTTGATTTTAAAAGTAATACCAACTTGAGTGTATTAGCTTCTAGTGAAATAAAAACAGGTTTTTATTGGGAAATCCGCGTTGTTAATGATGAAGTGAGATTTGAATTAACTGACTCTAATAAAAATACCACAGATCTGGTTAGTGTGAAAAAAACACGAGGAATTTGGCATTATTTAGAATTGTCATACCAAAACGGGGAAGTAAGTCTTTCAGTCGATAACAAGGTAAAACAAGAACATTTAGGTGAACTAAAATTTTCTGTGGGTGATAAAGTCAAAATAGGTAGTGGCTCAAAAAATAATGCCGGCTTAGTAGGATGTATTAGAGACATTATCATAAATGGACTACATATCGAACCAAGGGCTGTGCTTCAAACTGAAAGAGTTGTTGGCGAAGTAACTTTAGATGATTGCAAGTTTGTAGATCCGTGTCATAGACCAAATACGTGTGAACACAAAGGTAAATGTTCGGTTAAAGAAGACAAATTAACCTGTGATTGTACTGGAACTGGATATATGGGACGAAATTGTCATTTTGCTAAGTACAGAAAAACCTGTGAAGAACTTGCCCTTTTAGGTAAACACCTTATGATACAGAAATAAATTTTTCAATTGAAAACTTCTAGGTTACACCAAACCTGATGTTTATTTGATAGACATAGATGGAAATGGGAGATTTCCCCCAGCACATGTTAGGTGTGAATTTCAAAGTTTAGAGGATTCAACTAAAACCATTGTAGAACATAATCTTCCAAGTCAAATAGATGTCCGATCACCTTCTGAAAGAGATTTTAGCTTTAGTATAAAATATAGAGAATTTACAGCTGATATGCTGCAAGAATTGGTATCCCATTCTTTAAATTGCAGTCAATATATTAAATATGACTGTTTTAAAGCACCGCTAGAATTACATTCCTCAACTTGGTTTCTTAGTTCAGCTAATGAAACTGTTGATTTTATTGGTGATGAGAAAAGGTAAAGTCGAATTTATTTTTCAAACATTTTCTATAGTGTCCTTAGAGGTACATGTCCATGTTCCGTTGGTCGTAAGTGCGAGAATCCAACTCAGTGGTGTAACTGTGATTCTGAAGATGACAAATGGAATTCTGATGATGGATACTACACTAGAGCAAATAGCTTAGGAATAACAGAAATGATATTTCTTCAGCAACCAGATTTACCTGATGATGCACTTGGCAGAATTACACTTGGACCTCTTGAATGCGTTGAAACAAGTATGTAACTGTGTGAGTGCCATTTAAATTTAATATTATTTATTTTAGATACACAAAGATTTGTTGTTACATTTACAACCAGTCAATCATACATAGAAGTACCTGGCTGGCGTAAAGGAGACTTGGCATTTTCATTTCGCACAACAGGGAAAAAAGCAATTTTATTATACCAACCACCAATTCGTCCCAAATATCCCAGTTTTATGGTAGCTTTAACTAGTGGTATATGAAAATTTAATTATAATCTACTGAATTTTTAATGACTTATCTGTAGATTACCAATTAACATTTAATTTCACTTTAAATACGGGTGTTTCTAAGGAACTTGTTATTGTATCTAACCGAATATTAAATGGTGGAGAATGGCATAAATTATGGATTGATTATAATAAATATCATGTTCGATTTATGATTAACGAAGATTATCAAATGGTAGATCTAAAGCTTGAAGAAGAATTTGGTCCCTTCGAAGGTTCAATGTTTATAGGAGGAGCTCCATTGTATGTAAGTCCAAAATGTATTCATTAAATATCATTTCATTTTCAGTGATTTATTACATCCTAAATCATCAGTCCATCAAGGTCTCATAGGATGTTTTCGAGGATTAGTTGTAAATGAAGAAATTTTAGATATATATAGTTATATGAGTGTACATTTAAGCGAAATTATAAAAGATTGTAAACCATCATGCGTTCCAAATCCATGTAAAAATGGAGCTCAATGTAAAGAATTGTGGAGCACATTTGAATGTATTTGTCCCAATCCTTGGGCATACACAGGGATCTTCTGTGAAGAAAGTAAATATCGCCTTCCGACAAATTTTAATAATTGAAAAATATTTTTAGATATCAACACCAATGCCCTTACATTCATAAACCCTGAAGCGTTCATAAAACATAATTATGTTGGAACTGAACAGATAGAAGAAAAGGCATTACTCCAAAAAATTTTCAGTGAGCAAATACTTATCAATTTAAGAACATACGATATGACTTCATTAGTGTTGTATGCAAATGATCATCTTAATAACTTCATTCATTTATTTCTGGATAATGGCACTGAAGTTGTTTATCTTTTTAATCATGGCAATGAAATTCATAATATTACTGTGAGTAATGTTGAATTAAATACTAGTAAATCTATTCAAATTGCCATTGAAAGAAATGAAGAAAATACAACACTACACGTAAATGAATACAACGTTACAATTAGTATTGGAGTATTATTACTAGAAGAATATTCTAACAAGCCATGGATTAACTCCGAAAAAGGTATCTTATTTCAGCATATTTTATGTAGGGATGCCCAAAAAAATAACTGGGATTATTAATTTTCTTCCAAAGTCCCCTTTCGTCACATCAGTCCACACACTTGTTCTAAATTCTTTTCTTTTGCTGAAAACTGTTCTGAAATTCTTCCATAAATCTAATACTTTACTGTTAAAGGCTTCAAAAAAATTAATTCTTTAACCTCATCACCATCAATAACTCTTTCATGATATTCTTCATCATGAGAATTAAAAAAGCTATGAAATAAAATTTAGTAATTAGGAAGAATGGAGAGCAAATATCCTAGGCTTCTCCATATTTTTGTTTGAAAAGTGTAGTAATAAATAAAATTGTCACTAATTTAATGATATTGGTACACTCAAAACCATTTTAAACGTACATTTTGTAAAACACATCTGGGATTAAAATTTTAAATAAATAAATACATTTGTAACTTTAAAATTTATATAATGCAATATTTGAATGATTTGAGTATAATTTAGCAAAGTTTATTACCCCTACTCTAATTGTGACTTAGTTTAAGGTAATTTTTCCATTTTGTTCTAACCTTATTTTCATCACACACTCGCACAATCTTCAATGGGTTAAAATAAACATGTAATTACACACTCGCAATATCTAAATAGGAGTTGCCTCACCTGTGAAAAAAGTAAATTTAGTTGCTTTTGGGCTTTCTGTCAGTATTCTCAATCTATTTAGCGAAACACTATGCCCCCTCAAGTCCAACCCAATTCGAAGTCAACATGTCTTTTTACACAGCGAGGAGATTGCAGTTGACCTCCAGTTATTCATTTCAGTCTAGACTTTTCCAGATATTTCCTTCTCCTATATAGATATGCTCTAAAAGTCCCTATAGTATCACCGGATTGATGGGAAACTCAGACGATATAAACGCTTCACTTTAAGACCACCTTGAATAGATGATGTCTTCCCATATTGGAACCTAGAAGTCTGGCTGTCTGCATGGGCACTCTGATTCACTGTAGGGACAGGCACAACATTTATTGCCCTTGTATCCAAAGTCATCCTACAATCAAATTCCAGTTCATTTTACCTATCACCCTATATTAGAAATAATTAAATCATTTTTTAATTTTCAGGATTATTTGTTTTTCTTTAATGTAAATATATATTAAAAAAATCTGGTTGAATTTGAAGTTATTGATGTTAGTTACTTTCCTATACACCTACACTATAAACTCTAAAATTAATTTAAAAGCATAAATAATTTCATCCATTTATAGTTTCCTATATACATATATTAAGACTTATAATTAAATTTTAAGTTAATTTAGGGAAAAAATAATTTGTAGATTTAAATAAAAAGTAATTAGATAAGTAAATAATGCACACAAATCATTAAAATATTAATTTACATTTATTTTTGAAACAATAATGGTAATGGTAACCAATCCAATTAACTGAACATGCGAAATACTGCTTAACTCATGAGACTTTACTTTATAACGCGCATCAACGTATTTTCTCCGAGAAACTAATTAGTTCATGTAATAGAGTATCATAGGCATAAGAAACATAGCACCTTTAAAAGATATTGTTAGAGCGGTTTTTGAAAAAATTGCAAAAAACCTAAAAATCGTAAAAATAAAGTGGCATTTTCGATCATACGATTTTAATGAAATTCATATTAAAACATGTTAAGAAAGTAGTAAACTTAAATATAAAATTTCACTTTTCTACATGTTTAGTTTTCGAGATTTATTGACCACACTCACACACACACAAAGAGAGACGAATTTCTAAAAACGTGTTTTTCGGACTTAGGAGACCTGAAAACGTATTTCCACTAAAAACTGGACATTGAAAATTTTGACTGAAACATACTTTATACCATATTTCATATAGGTAAGAGAAAATAAAAATCAGAGTTTATCCCTAAATAATTTTAAAATTAGATTACATTATTACTGTTATCTAATAAAACAAAATAAACTTTTCTAACAGTACATCTTCAGGTCAATGAAATTATAAACTTAATCAACTGTAGGATCTAACTACAGTTTCTAACTTTTTGCATAAAGGTGAATATTGTATTATTCCTAAAATTTATTATATTAATGGAATATCTCACACTGGTACAATTTTGGCCCAAAATTTTCTTATTATTTCTTCAAAATTGAAGAAAGATGAAGGAATTTTTTTACGTTTAAATAAATGTAAAAAATTACATCAATCTTTACAAAAAAAGGAAATATTACTTTTTGGAATTTTAATAAAACTTTACAACTTTAAAAGTAATTTTTTGTTAACTAAAATTTTTCAAAAAACCTGAGTGGTACAATACTATTTTGACTTGGATCAACATTGCACCAGTTATGATTTTTCATTGTTTTGATAGAATATCAATGTTACTTCAGATAACTTATTAATAAAATTCTAATGTCACTTAATAAAAAAGGCTTCAGTGTGTTATGGTGACAGTAACATGAATTAAAACAGCACAAAATTATTTTGCCTGTAATACAGTTATAGAAAATTCTACATTGCAAAAATTCAGTGCTCAATTACTGCCTCTAGAATAATTGCAAAAATTACATTGGTCAACAAAAATAGCTCACTATGTACTATCTTTACACAGATTATTCTTCCAAAATAAAAGTGTTACTGTATTGATAAAAAGGCTAAAAGTCTTCCAGTCCCTCGAGAATTTATAAAAACTCGTTTAACTCTTGAATAAAGGGCCTTTGCAGTCTAATTTTCTTTTTAATATAAGACTAGTTACATGATACAATATCGTTGTTATCGGGCCATTTCCATGCCAGTGATATGTTGTAATACAATTGTGAGTTATCCATCTTGAGATGTTTTAACTATTGAACCCGTACAATCTGCAGTGCATGATATTGTAACAAAATCTCTAACATTAAATTTTCCTATCATTGGAAGTTGTAGCTTGTCATATTCATCATTGGAATATGACTGTGAAACACCAAAGAGATCTTCAGAGTAGTCATTATGAATAGATAGCATGTTATTATCTTATTCATTAGATGACTCTTCACATTCCAACCATTTGTTGTTCTTTTTTCCTTTACTGGAACATACTGCAAATCTACAAAACAATCATTCTTGTTCTCCTTTAGTTTGCCTCTCTCATTCTTCTGCTTTTGTTCCTGAATATCGTGTTGATTGCAAATCATCTGAGAAGACGCTTTTCCCATATTCGACATTTATTTTCTTGCATTTTAAGTTCTTCAGCTAACCAAAATCATTAACAATGTCTTTCATTTTCACCTTAACTGCTATTAGAAAAGCTTTTCATACCTAATCTCCGTCAATTTTATCAACCTGTAGTATTTAAATGGAAAATTCTACATTTCTTGAAGCCTATCTTAAGATTCTTTCCATAAGGAAAACATATGCTTGGAGGGCAAAGTGGCAATTTCTCCATTTATAGTTTTCTTCTGCTTTCACAAAGGGGTAGAAATTAACACAACAAGTAATCAAGTAAAGTAGGGAGTTTGATGGTAAACACACAAATCAAATTTCATTTTCCTGACTTGTTGTAAATACTTATTTACTAAGGCGAGAAAACAGATTATCACCTATAAGAACTGTTGACCTGTCTTACTTCTTAAGTTTAGGTAATACAAGTGAAAAATCCAATTCTTAAAAATCAATTAATTAAGCTGCCCGTTTTTTGTTCTATTGCAGTGGCATCCTTTTGGACCTCCCTTGGTTCAGAGCCATCGCATTTTTTTTACCTTATGCCTAAGATAAATGGAATGTAATTCACCCTCTGCATTCTCATATAGGGACATCAAGGCTTTTGTTGTGTTTGTAACATTTTTGTGCTTCCTCTTTTACAAATAACGTTGGCGTTACCTTAGCCATTGATTAAATTATTTTCATTATAGTTCCAACAGTTGAAAGTAAAAATTCCTTCTAAAGTATTTCCAAAATGTTCAAAATATGAATCAATCTTTTTCTGATGTACTACCATTCAGCTTCTTTCTATATTGCTGCACATGTGTAAAATGCTTTTTATTTTTAGGTACACCCTGTATTTTAATATTATTGACTTTTTAAAAACACCCAATATCTAAAAGGCCTAATCTTTAAAAATTTTAATTGGAAGCATTAAAATTACAGCTTTGATTACTGTTTCTTTATTTTAGGGCTAGATAAATCCCTATTTCAGTAAATTTATTTTATATAGATGGTTCTTCAAATTACTTTACTACTACTACCCATCACGCCATTCCCTTATCGGGGTAGGTAAAACCCACTAACAAACTTCCACCTTCACAACCGCTGCATGCACACATACACTAACCCCTCTCACTACCACCGCCCTTCACCTAAACTCCCAGCACTCTACAGTATCCACACCAGCCC
>JAHWXV010470636.1:0-15778 GCA_024586415.1 Phrixothrix hirtus | reverse complement strand
AAATAGTGAAGTTCAAGGGTCTGGACTTCCAACGATTTCTTTCTTCTTAAATCTTGTTTCTAAAATTATAATTAATTCACTCGTATTTAATAGGCCGTAGTTTCTTTCAATTTGAATCCTTTTTTTGGATCCTACCGACTGCGCCAGTTAAGTTTTAACTTTGTAAAACTCTTAAAAATATATAATTTACTTATTAACGTTACAATATAACAATATCTTATGGAATTACAAGCATATTCTAATCTAAGTGCAACTATACTCTGAACTATTCTGAACTAACTTAAAATGAATTAACAGCTCTATTATAATATGTGCTTAGTTAGCATAGATAACACATTGTCTATTCTACACTTTAATTGTCACATAACTTATATATATAAAGTTAATATTTTTTAAATTTATCTATTTGAGATAACTATTTTAATGTAACTTTTTTCGACAAGTATTTTAATACATATTAAAAAATTTCTGCCTCAGCCGATGCAGAAAATTTTTAATATGTATTAAAATACTTGTCAAAAAAAAATTTACATTAAAATAGTTATCTCAAATAGATAAATTTAATATATATATATATATGCCGGCATAAATAATACTTTCTTCGCTCAGCAGTAAAAACCCGCTTTATCTGACTGTCTACGAGGCCCCGAAGTGTCACTTTTACTCTGCCTAGGCAGCAAAACATTTTTGCTGACAGTAAATCTAAAATTTGCAGGTTAGCATAGAAACGCTAGACTTGACACTATTATGCTGTTGTCGTTGTTAGGCAGGTTCGGTTAATAAACTGGCACTCAAACCTATTAAGACCCAACGTATCAACTACCCATGGAACTATCTTAGAAGTTCTGAGATTTTCAGAAACCTTAGTATCTTAGGAGGAGAGCATTTAAAATTTTGTTGAGTTCAGTGCAGTTCAGATGTTACAACAGACATTTCCCAATGCTAGGTAGTGATATAAAAGATGAAAAACGTTACATCGCCCTCAACATATTTCCTGCAAAACGGATCTTGGCGGATTCTAATTATGGCCAGGTCTTTGTTGAAGCTATGACCCGTTAGGTGTTAGTATACGCTCGGATTTCTTTCCTGCTTAATAAAAGTACGAACTAGATTTGTTTAGAGACTCGACCTAAAATTAGAGCCCTAGCTAGCCTAATGGTGTGTTTATGTCACCATTGTATGAACCTGGGGAAAAAGTCAGCCTCAATAATGGATTTTATGAGGTACTCGTGTTAGGGCAGCTATTTGCATAGCGATCCTTGCCCTGGCCGACAAATCTGATTTTCCATCACCTGCATATTCCTGATAGCTATAAATCCAGAAAATAGTCACTTTATTGTTCCTACATGCTACAGACTGTAAGTTCTGCCATCATGCCCACACCAACATGAATGACATGGTGTGATTCGATAGGGCCTTTACGACTCTTTGGCTGTGAGTGAAAATAGTGAGCTGTAGATTGTGGTAGTCCCTACTAATGTATGGCCCTAATCAAATGCTTAGTTCCATTTTGGAAGACTTACAGAACTGTTAGATTTTGACCCGTGAGAACCATATCAGGACTTGGCGATCGAGAAGTTGCTGCGAATCATTGGTCCAATCAGCCATTCTGGAGACTGCTGAAGGCCCTGACTTTGTATAATAAACAATCAATAAATCTGCACATGTAATAACGGACGCCGTTACGTCATTCGGCAGAAATTAAACATGCAAGAGGATACTTTACTTGTCTACAACTCTGTAGTTACTCAAATCATAAGAATGATTTTTTGGAAAGGGTGTATACTAATATTATACTTGACGTTGCGTATAAAAGGGCGGAAAATAGATTTTAAAAAACTTCGTAATCTGTAAACATTTATGTTATATATTATTACACACAATTGTATAGACATATAAAATATATTTTAAATACGTTCCTGTTCTTGTTTACATGAGTATTATAAGTAATTAGATTTATCAGACATTGCACAAACATCTTTTTAATGGAATCTCATGACCTTTGCATTAATGCCAAAAAGAACGCTTCTCTTAGGAATTTCCAAAAGTCAGTGTACAGTTATTTAAATCGCTTACCAACCAATCATGTCACTATAACTAAAAAAAATAAATTTAAAATGTCTAAAGTGGTACTGGTTAACGTTTTGATTGTTATAATTGTACTATATGTGTCCCGTAAGTATTCTCATTTAATTTATTTTTCATTCTTCATAAATGTATTTATTTTAAATGATTTAAGAAACCACGTGTGAAAAAATTGATAAACCAGTAAGTGTACGTTGTATAAACTGTCTTTGTCATGCTGCCTCTGGTTGCAATTTAAATAGTGTTTGTGTCAATGGCGAATGTGGTGGCTTTAGAATCTCAAAAGATTATTGGATTCAAGCTGCTAGGCCTACAATAAACCGTATGTCTTCAGACGACCCCGCAGCTTTCGAAGTTTGTGCTGATAGTCCACTTTGTGCTTATTTTACAATTCAAAGATACATGGAAAAAAATCAGAAGGTTAGTTTTATAAAGCATTTAACTATGAAATTCGTCGTTTAGTGGAAATTAAATCAAAATTGATACCACTATTAGTACGACTCTTGCATTTTACAGCGCGTATAAATTGCAATGTGGTTAGATTAGTAAAACGGAGTTCTACGATAAATGAAGGTTATGATATTATAGATGCGCAAACATATTTCATGTGAATTTTCTACATAAACCACACTTTCAATTTGTCATGATGATGTGTATAAATTGTTTCTTTTGTTAAACATGCTACATAGAAATAGCTAAGTGAAAAGAAGCAGTAACTGGGTAAATAAAAGCGCGAGCTGCCCTTGACCTTCATTTATACAGGGGAATAAGGGGCACTACCGTAAGAGCAAATACATCTTGAAATGTTCAACAAAAAAACGCTTATAAATTATGTTTAAATGTTTAAATTTTTGAGTGCGAACCTGCCTGATAATCTGAACGATTATAGTTATCAATTGAATTATTTGACTATTGTAATCGCCGTTAGGTCTGTGTATGCAAACAGCATACGCGTACTAATTACTAATAGGTACTAGACAATATTTAAAACAAATTTTAGTAAATTTAAATCACAAATCAATTATTAATAAAGAATTTTAGCAATATTTTGCAGGCAAAAAGTTTAACATTGTAGTTTTTCGAAATTAAATAGAAATTAGATAATCATTCTTTATAGTGAAATTAACATATAAGTTGATTATAATAATTATTGCCACGGGTGGGTTTTATTACTAATAAATTATTTATAAGCAATTTCTGTAATAATCATTTTAAGCTATAATCGAAACGAATCAATGGTCGCCCTTAAATTTGATTTCATCAGAATAAAATTATTTCTTGAACATAACCAAGGGACTAAAGTGCCTCTTTCAATCCCGAGGGAGAAGTTTATTTCTCGAGCGATAGCGAATTCTTTGTTGTTTCTTCGAATTTATTAATATTGTCTGATAGGGGAAGTATTATAGTCATGACTATTTAGGACATTGTTTAATCTATATTTAAGTTTAATATCGGTAGAGCTAAATAGATTGGAGAGACCTGAACCACAAATGTTTCTTTGAAAGTGGAAACAAATTAGTTTTTCTTCACAGAGTTAATAGAACTGACGCCGGTGGGTTAGATAGAAAAATTCATTTATAAAATGTGTACGTACTTTATAAATAAATATTGTTCATTGTTTAAATACACGCAATTAAATTTGAAAATGATTCAATTTAATATACAGTGAAAATGCGAAGGTTGGATTAAATTCATTTAAAATGCGGGTATTAGTTTTTCGAAAAAACTCTTGAACCCGTCCATTTTTGATTTTAGTTGTCATTTTTCTGAAGATAATACCATGTATACAGGATGATCCAGAAAGAAGTTATGACAATTAACTCTATTTTTTCAAATGAAAACGCCTTCTGTTTAGTTCATTTTGAAATATAAATAAACTTAATACATCAGTTAAAGAAACCATTTCGAAAATTAAAATTTGCGAAACAAATCTAATCTAGTAAATTATGATCTCTTTGTAATATTTGTTAAAGGTATTAACCATTTGTAAATTGTTGCAACTTTGTTAATATTTATCTTATCAAACAAAGCAATTTGGGTACTAAAATTTTACGCATTGTTATACTGTCGTTGATGTAAACATTCCGCCTGTTATTGAATCTAAGTACTTGCTACCTGATTTGAGGTAGCCGCTTTTGTATATTAAAAGTGAGGACTCTTGTCGTTAACCAATGTTCCTGTATGTTAGTTTAGGGCCATTTTATTGATTTTTGACGCTTTGATAAGAACACTAATTTGCTTGTAAATATATTTTTTGTGAACCGATAATTCGAATTTATAAATGTGTATAGTGTAACAATCGTTTTATTCCAGTTTATTAACGATGCAATGTGTGCAATAGAATTAGTGCTCGATCTAAGTTTATTTAACAATTTATAACAACAATTTGTTTTGAGTTCAATTAAAATTATTGAAGCTTGCATTCACTTTACTTAAGACTAGTAACAGTGTAACGGATGGTCGAAATGAACACTCATTTATTTTCATTAATTTAAAAATACCGCATATCCTTATATTTTGCAGGGATAAATCACACGTTTGGATTAAGCAAGTCATTCTCAATAAATCATCAATAATTCCTTTTGCATATGCAGAGTGCACCATTTTCGCCCTCCCCTTTTTCTGATAACAAATATTAAACTCTGAATAGTGACATGTTTCATAGAGACCTCCCCCAAATTTGCTTAGTAAATTATGACTCCTAGATATACAAGAGAAGTCAAAATAATTTGCCGTTATTTTGCGTTTTTTCATTTTCAGCTATAACAATAGGAGTGTCTGTCTCTTATCTAAAGTCAGCTCTTGTACATCTTGTTATATGTTATACAGGGTGTTTTCCATAAACTAACTCTGTTCCGCAGTATTAGACTAGAGAACAGTGGCGCCCACAATTACCGATTTTGACGTAAACCGACAGTATTCAGCCTCAAAAGTACCGATGAACTACGCCTAGCTCCACTGTAGGGTTGCCGGCCGCGGTTGAATACTGGTATAAGTTATCACATGCTTTATTTTCCATTGAGCTTGTGACAATGAACTATTTTGTCTTTATAAACCAAGACACGTATTGTGAAGTACTCATATTCATAGATAACCAGCAAATAAATAAAATCGAAACGTTTCCCTCGTTAAATACTGCACCCAAATATTTCAAAAGTGAAGTTTTAGCGAGTTATTTTAGTTAAATTTTATGGGCGCTTTAGGTTTGATAAAAGTGTTACAAAAATTTCACCAAGTTGATTTCTTAAAACTCATATAAGACTTCTTTCTACTGCAGTTTAGTAGCTAACATTCTTCAAAATTCATACAAGTACTTAAGACAAATTTGAATAAAGGTTAAATTGAGCTGCATTTTTAAAGTATAATGTTTACATTCCATGTACTAAACTTTCGAAAAGCTAACATTTACGTGATAATGGAGGAATGATTTAGTCTAAAATAAGTAGAACGTTAAGTTGTAAAAGATTTTAGAATGTACGAAACGTTACTTGTTTATGTTTTAAGACTAATGAACAATAGAATCAAATTAAACGCGCCAATAAAATTATATGAGGAATTTAGCCAGCGATGTTCTTCAATAATCGAAGTTCTTCCTACATGCGCTAGCACCAATTGTATTCTTAAATTAACTTTAAGTTATTGTTATTCAAGAACTAAAGATCTTCAGCATTAATAATATGATACGTTCTTTGATGTAGATTTTATTGCGTCCCTTCCGAATGAATTCATTATCTCTTACATAACAGAGATCATCTACGAAGCTTTTTGATATTTAATGATAAGCAATGTTCCTATTTCGTTAGGTACAGCACCAAAAAGAATAGGCATCTTCTGATTTGATATACCCAGAAACTCCTAGATTTTACATTTTTATTAGTTTTAAAGTACAGCCTAAGAATTAAATAAAATACTTTATCAAACAAAATTTCTAAACGTGTTGATGTATTAGAAATAGTTTAATTTACATGTAATGAAATTTATTTTAGAAATTCAAAATGTTTTTAATTTGTTTAAGGACTGCAATGACGATGGACAAATAGATTGCGAAGATTTCATGCGCATTCATAAACTAGGCCCAACTAATTGTACTGAAGAAGTGCCGGAAACATATCAAGAGCGGTATGAGTGGTGTCAAGATTTAGTTGTAGAATAAAACACTTAATTAAAACATTTTTTTATTTGGCTTTGCGTCAATAATATATCCTGTAACTGTAAAAAGGTACAAATGTTTATTATATATTTTAATCATTTTATTTCAAAATTATTTTATTTATATACATATTTCAATTTATACACTATATTGTCCTGAATTTTGTGTTTATGTTATACTATCAATAAGTCCTTAGCTTTAATATTTAACATTGCTGCCTTTGATGTTAAGAATATAATGTATCTCGAAACTAGTCGGCCTGTATTACTTTACACTATGTAACCAATACACGATCTAAAAAGTTATTTTTGAATCTCATTTCATTTTTCAAAATATTACACATTGACCGGATACACTTAAATACGAGGCGTGACTTTTCTCCTGTTTCCAATATAGAATTTAATTGCGCACTACAAATTTACATAAAAATAAAAATCATCTCACTCGCAAATGTTAGAAACACGAATGCAAAAGTCCGTGTCGTAGTATTATTTCATTACGAAACACTTTGCAAATCGACTGAATTTATTTTAATGTAACCATTTACTTGGTTAGCATTAACACAGACTAGAGTGACATAAATTTCGATGTCCTTAGACTAGTACAAAAGGTAGCTAATTCAATTAAGCATACATGTTTCGTGAATTGAACTATATCTGTTTCTTTTCTAGCGCCGATAATGCTAGTAGATAATCTATCCCCCTCTTTAAAAAAAAGCTCTGTAACGTATTTTGAAACACATCAATCTGAATTCCCGTTAATCACGGATTAAAAAATCTGTCCCAAATTCTGAAGTCTATAAATATAGAATTCAACTAGGACTAGAACCCTTTTAATCCGATATAATTATACAAAACCACTACGATTAATAGTTGCAACTGTTATTACACATTTTAAATACACATTCATATGTTCATTCTGTTGTGATCGATGTTGAAGTGTTGTAGTTAGGTTTAGTAGGCTATATCTTTGTCCTTATCATTTTCTGTGTGTCGTTGTTTGTAGTTACGTCGTCGTCTGAAAGTAGGTGTGTCGTGGTTTCTTTTCAGTGGCTGCATATGTCCCATTCCCTTTTTGTAAACTGTCTATTTCTGTAGCTAGATTTAGTTATGCAGCGGCCAATTTGTAAGGTACGCCCCATGGGTTTATTTTCAATTCCGTCTTTGCGAACGTAATCCAGCTGTTTATTTTTGTCATATAAATTTCATTTGTGTTCTGTCTTTTGATAGTCATATACCGTTGTAATGCTGTTATTCGCAGGTCCGGAATTATGTTTGTTTAATATTGTTTTTTATCTTTTCTTATTTCCTTGTTAGTTTCTAAATTTTATTTTTCAGAAGGTTGTTTTCATTTTCGTCTTTGAGTGGTGTTTGGGGATGGTAACTATCTTGGGGCCTATTAATGATTTAGTTAGTGTTTTCGTGTATGAGTTTATGTCTTTGTTTCTTTGTATTATGTGATCTAAAAGAGTTTTGAAGGGTCCTCCAGTTTGCGTTTTTATAGTTAAATATTGTTACTATCCATATATGGTTTTGGTGCATTTTCATTTGTTAATACTATTGCTATTGTGATCACTAGTTGTGTCGTTATCAGTAACTTTCAAGTATTTTAATATATATAAGATTTGTAGAGTAGATAGGGTACCGTCTATGTTTGTTTTTATATAGTTGGCGGTGGGTTGATAGATTCATTCGGGATTTCCAGCTGGAATTTCTGAATGAGTTCTAATGGTTTTTCTCCTTTCTCGTTAGTCCTGTTCCTGTACCACATATGCGATTTAGCGTTTACATTTATCGCATATATGACACGTATGCTTATGCAATTTTGCGGATTCTTCCGAGATGTTCATCTATATCGTCTAAAAATTGGAAGTAGGAGCTTACCAGCATCCAGCTACCTGAGTGCAGCGCAGTGCAGTGAGTGTGACTGAGGCTCCCCGCTACTTTAGTTACTTTAAGGTTGGATACTGGCATCCCTAGAATTTTACCGTCTCTGGCTGTGTAAGGTTCCTGCAGTAGTAGTTGTCAAGCTCGGAGTCCTCTGAAATCTTGCGCAATTCGTGAATAATTGATACACTTATTTGACGGTTAAGCTATATGAGTTTCGTTATGGGATTAAGGGTGTCTTATCAGGGTGTGGCTGTTGGGTCAGATTTGTTTAGGGTCAAAAATGACCACTAACTTACAATCAAACATTACAATGAATCGCCCTATCAGACAAAGAAATTCTTTGTTGGTAATTTGGATCAAGAACACTAAGAAGATGAAAATTCCTGAAAATTGTCCAGGGTAGGAAGCCTCCACCTTGGCGGGGGAGTGATGAAACAGCCTTGATGGGCTCTTCTCACTCGTCATCATCTTCTAGGGAGTCTACCTTCTTTCCCAGAATGATAATCATGCGCGCACATGCAGGCCACTGTAAGTCGTCCACTATGTTGAATACGTACCCTGGACATAGATTCAGGTAAAAGTGCACGTTGTTGGACAGTTCCATGTTGCAATTAGGGTGTGCGACAGAAAACCTTTTAGTGCGAGATCAATAAGATTTTGGGATCTTTCAACAAGGCAACGTGCACTACCCTAACCGCTAAAATATAGAAAAAGTACAGAAAGTAGGAGTACTTGCAAGCATTGGAACACACATTTACGCTGAACAAAACTTTATGCACTACTTCCTTTCAGAGATTCCTAATTTTAGATTTTTAATGTACATGGGAATGTCTGGAAGGATATGGCTCGCTCTAAAATGGCAAAAATCTAGGCAAAACGTTGCAACCATGTTTTCGAAAACAACTTCTCATACAACGAAACCTTATCCCAGCAAAAGTGTTTCTAACTATGAGTTGTTTCTTGACTTAAAATTTCAGAGCGATCCATTCGTCGGTATTGCGAAGGCACATTAACCTTATTGAACTTGAGACGTTCGATACACATAAATACAATAGTAGAGACTATAAACGAAATAAAATTTGATAAATAAAAATTTATAATTTATTATTTTAATAATTAACAATCATAGTAAGAACTTTTCAATAATGAACGATTGTAAGTTATTTACTGTCGCAATTTTTACGGTAAAGTTCTATCCTTGTATTAGAAAGTTGTGTTCAGTTCAGTTCCGATTGCGACCGATGCCAAACGGCTACGGTGATACAAAATGTTCAAAGATGCAATAACATCGTTAACATCGAAAATTACTAGTTCTAGGGCTCTAAAGGAAACAAACATCAACACTGCTGTTATGATTGTGCGACAGAATCGTTGAATCATATTAACATAATGATACTATTACATTATTTTTGCTGGTATGTAAAACTCGCGTTGCTCCGCTAAAAATGTTGTTGATCCCTTAAATGAACAAGCGCCCTTTGGTTCATACAACCAATCCACAATTGTTTAGAAGTTCTTTCTCCCCAATTGCTGACTAATTAGCCCACAGTTGCACTTACCTGGATTAACAGTTTACTTGGTAAGCTGAAAACTGTCCTTGCTACTAGCGCTACTCAAGTCGACTTATAGAAAACCGCAGATAAGAGTGCCAAGTTTCATTTGAAATGCTTTCTTGGTACATCATGTACCACAGCCCTTGCTATGTTTTGTAAAACTTTAAGTAACTATGATGTAATAAATACGCACTACTATGTACATTATTTATTTATGAAATTTAATTAAAGTAGGATTTCATTTAAAATCAGTTGAAAAGTCATTTCCCTAAGGAATAAATAGATTAAAACAGAAAATTAATTAGATTCACCTCGTATAATATATAAAATTATTCAATTTAAAAACGCATAGGAAAAATCCGTAATATTAAAAGAACTCTATTTTTTGTATTTTCACAGACGGTGAGCTCAGCTTTGTTGATTAAATAAACAGTTTAAATGTAATAAACACGCGTCAGGGTAGCTGGAATGTCACAGACTTGCGGGTAAATCACGTAAATAAGATAATGCGAGAACCTTGTTAAACTAACTGTGCGACAGACATTTTACAAAACGCTGCAAGAAGACGAACGCCAATCTTTCGAGGTCGGGATAAGAAAAAAAACAGAATCTCGTGGAAAATCGCGATTCATTTAGTCAGTTTTAGATTTTAGATTGAAGTAATAAGAAGTGCGATAGGTCGCGGATAGTAAAAGATTTTCATTCGGAAGTGCCGTGTATTTTTATTTTAGCTATTCCTATCTATCCTTGTTGAAATTTTATAGAAACCCATCAGGCCTGGTCACTGAACAAGAATTAGGCAGTACCATCTTCCTTTGATATCCACCCGTTGGGTCATTAATTTAATTTGAAAACTAAGGGGACGGCTTCCGCTTCTAACAGACAAAAAAGAATCGCCTCGACTGTAAGTGATGTCTAAATTATTTCACCTTTAAAACCATGGTGTTACGCGATCTTTCTGTATGTACAAATAATTGTTACCAAAATTTAATTTTTGATTAACGTCATATAATAAAAGGGCTTTGATTTCCCGCTCTAATTGTGTTATGAAGTCAAAGAAATTATACATGAGATATACAATTTCTTTGTACGAAAAAAACGAATTTAAAGACTTTACCCATCAAATGTTTCAACGAACAATCTTGTGTATTAGAAATTTAAATTATCAATTTTAATTTGTTAACATTTTGTCGTTTTAATTAACCAAACTACTAGGTTGTATTAAATTAATTTAACGAAATAATCGCATACGGGGTATCAAAAAAACGTATCTTTGCTTGTGTAGACATAATGTTTGTGGATTTTTAATGTCGTTAACGTAAGTAAGGTTTGTTTTTCAAAATAATGTTAAACCCCTTTTGTCTGAATTATTGAGAGCCTTCCGATTTTGCTTCATGACTACGTACGAATCTCGGTTGCGTTGACTAAGTATATACTGTTGTTAGAGTTTAAAAAATATTTAATTTATCATTAATTTTTTATCTAAATTGTAGTATGAATGTGAAAAGTGAACAATTAATTATACAACGTGTTTTGTGCTCAATCAGTGTTTTTATCTTAACAACATTAATTTTCCTGCTATCATAATTATACAGTGCGCGTTTAGTAAATTTAAATCTGATCCATTAATTTTGGTATTCAAAGAAAAGTTATAAAGCATTTGTTTCGCTGTAAATTTAAAACTTGTATAACTACCTAAAATTCTTCTGGTATAATTATTAATAATATATAGAGTGGTCAATCACAGCATCTGCCTTTAGATAACTCATTCCCAGCCTATCGAATCCCAAATTTTAGGTACAACTTCAAATTAAACTAAATATTCTTATCAATGATTCACATCAATTTTAATATACAGGGCGCATCAAAAGTATCATAGAATTTTCTTGTTGAAAATAGTTCTGGATCAGTAAAGTATAAAAGGGGGCTTCACTCCCAATTATATAATAAAGTTAGCACTCCACAATATACAGGAGCCGTTATAATTAGTGAACACTTTGTTTAGCATATCTTCTCTTTCAGTTGAACCCGTTACCTGCAGTACCATTACCATTACCATTACCACTCCAAAGGTAGGTCTTAATATCTTGACATACAGGGTGTTCCTCTGAACATTACCTAGTAACAGTATTGACTTGAGAACAGTGACGCCCACCGTATACCGATTTTGTCTTGATCTAACAGTGTTTAGCCTCGCAAATACCGATGAACCGCGCTTCGCTCTACTGTAGCTTTGCCGACCGTGGTTAAATACTCGTTTAGCCTGTGACAACTCCTTTTAATTTGTAGTTTCAGTTCGTACAATCTCTCATTCAACAATTTCAGAAATCTTGGTCGCAAACTTATTTCACAACATTATAACATGGCACTAAATACAACACTGCTGCACCTAACCTTAAAGACGATGACCATGTTCTTGTACTTGAACTAAAGGCGCCGCCCATCTCTTGGTCGGTTGGTGATGTAACCAAAACATGTTCTAGAAAATACAAGTTCGTTCGAGTTATAGTAGCTCCTATGTCAAAGGATGAGCACTCTCGCACCGTTATCAAATTGTTTCGATTACCATGACTCTTATTAGCTTTATTATTTCTTTGCCTTGTGGTAACTCGTCAACTTCGTTAGTTCAATTTATGGATACACTGACTGCCGCCAGTCGATTGTGTTTTGTCATTCATTTTCTTTTGTCTGGGATCGTTAGGTATTTGAGGGTGGTCTGGTATATTCACTTTCCGTAATTTATTTTGAATATTTATATTTATTTAAGTGTAAGAATAATTTGTTTTGGTTAAATGGATCCGTAATTTATTGCTAATATTATATTTGCATTGTGGGATTTAATCCTTAACGGCCGTAAATTCGTCTGTGAGACCCTACATAGTTTTGCATTTTTTAATTTGATACCAACGGGAAGTTTTACGATAGTGTCTCCCGAGGTACCTTCAAACTAAGTTTAAATTCACATTGATAGCTGAAGTAATAGTTTGATTGTGGTTTTTGTTTATTCTGTATTATAATTTAAAGGATCTCAGAGACCGATAGTCGGTGTTTACGTAATTTTTGTGTAATTCTGTAATTAATGTTGAAGTATTAAAATGAATAATAAGCTTAGTACTTCAAAGGCTATGCGCGCAGATGATGTAGACTTTGAATCTACTATTATACAGTGGTTAGATGAATCTGAAAACGAAAATGTGCAAGCAAGCGATATTGATAATGATGATCAAATTATCGAAAGCGATCACGATTCGATAAAGGAAATTGAAGGAGATGAAAATGAAATAGATAATAGCATTGGAAGAAAAAATGCATTTTTACGGAAAAAACGTCAAAAGAAGTGAATTAAAAAATTTAGATATAATCGAACTACGAGCATTTATCGGTCTTCTTTTTTATAGTGCTGCTTTTAGATCGAACCACGAAGATATACAGTTGTTGTTTGCAACTAATGACACTGGTAGAAAAATATTTCGATGCGTTATGAGTAGAAACAGATTTGCATTTTTGCTGACAACTTTAAGATTTGACAATCCTGACAATCGAAATGAAAGAAGAAAAGTTGATCAACTTGCTCCGATTTCGAAAATATATGAAGCATTTGTGACTAATTGCCAAAAATACTATTCAGTGAGTACCAGCGTTACCATAGATGAAATTTTGATTGCTTTTAGAGGGAATTGCAAATTTCACATGTGCATCCCAAATAAGTGAGCCAAATATGGTTTAAAAATAATGGCTCTTATTGATGCTAGGACCCATTACTTTTATAATATGCACATCTTTGCCGGTACGAATTCTGATGGAATAAATTTAACAGATGAAGATACAAGGTTGTCTAAACCAACACAGGCTGCTTTGCGGCTATTAGGTCCATTCATAACACTAATAGAAATATAACAGCCGACATATGGTTTACTTCAATTGACCTGTTTCAAATTTTAAAAGAAAAAATAGCTTACGAACATCGGGACGTTGAAGAAAAATAAGCGAGATATTCCACCAGAATTCTTACCAAGAAGATATGACGATTGGATCACACGTTCCAAAAATGTCAAAATCTGTAATTTTGGTAAGTTCGACGCATCAGACTAAAGCTACCGATATAGATATAGAAAGCCCGAAATTATAGCATACTACAATTCTAATAAACCAGGTGCAGATGCTCTAGACCAAAAATGCGCCAACCATTCAACATCAAGAAGAACAAGCAGATGGCCTATGGCGATATTTTTTAGAATGTTGGATATTAGTGCACTAAACGCTCAGGTGATTTATAACTCTTACAGGAAAGTCTAGCTTATAGTTAAATTTTAATTAAAAATAATACTGATCTTTTTTACAGAGATAGTTCTGAAATAAAAAGATTTAACTTTGTAATGGAATTCGCTAATGAACTAGTGAAGCCAGAATTGATAACAAGATGCCAAATAATTATTCTAGGTCGAGAACTGAAGTTTGCAATTCAGCGAATTTTGGGAACTGATAATTCAAATAATACCTAAGAAACCATCGAAAAAATTACCAAAACGTAAAACCTGCACCTTGTGTGCATATCAGAAATGAAGAAAGATCCAATATATTTGTATTTGTTGTAAATCACCTTTTGTATGTCTAGGATGTTCAAAAAAAATATGTAAAAACTATGCTTCCTAATCACTTGTAATTTTTACAATAATATGCAATTTATTTATATTATTTAATATGACACACTATTTCTATATACAGGGCTATTACTGAGTACTGAGGACCATAAATATCCCAAATAGGCAACCCAATTTACACTTTTATAGGTCGCTATTCCAATACACAAACATATATACCTTATTTGTCATATTTCCAACTGCCAATAATTAAGTTGTAATATTTAAACTACCACGAGTATAATGAACTACTAGTAAAATTGGTATTCACCTTTGTTAAAGAAATTTTTTTAGTAAAGCATAAAATAGCAGGAGATAAAATGAAAACGAAATTAACTGGAAAAAAATCTATTAAAATGTTAATCATCTATTAAATAAACACCTAATGTAAATTTTGCTCAAAATGTCGACCTCTAACTCTTACGCAGGCTGCAGTTCTGTTTAAAACGATGGTTCTATATGCCATAATGTTTCTGGTGTTATTCACCTACACGATTCTGTAATCCTTTCCTTTAAATCATCAACATTAGCAAGCGGAATTAAAAATACTTGATGTTTTAACACACTCCAAAGGAAAAAATCGAAAGGACTGATATCGGGACTTCGTGGCGGCCATGGGTTAATCGAACCTCTTCCTATCCATCTATTTTCAAATTCAATTGATAAAAATTGCGGGACATTCTGATGGGAATGAGGTGGTACACCATCTAACTGGAACCACAAATTTTGGCGTATTTGAAGGTCCACATCCTCCAGCAATAACGGTAACTCGTTTTACAAAAACTTTAAAAACATTTGTCCATTTAACAATCCCGGAAAGAAGTACGGCCCAATAATACACTCTCCTAAAATTCCACACCAAACATTTAAGGAATGAGTTGTTTGAAAGCATGCTACTCGCGTCCACTTTGGATTTTCTTGGGCCTATTAATACAGCCGTTATTTGTAAATGTTACTTCATCTGAAACATACACTTGCTTAAAAAATCAGGGTCGTCTTGAACTTTTTGAAGTATAAAATTATAAAACTCTAATCGTTTGTTAAAATCAGGCTCTTTTAGTTCTTGCACTAGCATTACGTGGTATGGATGAAATTTATTTGAACATAAAATTTTACTTACTTAAGACTGGCTTTTTTCAAGATTTCTAGCGATCGAATTTTGACTTATATGGGGATATTCCGTTACACTACGGATAACTGCTATTTCATTCTGCTCACTTGTCTAGGTCTTTTAGTAGGAGGCCAAGTTTCTCTTAACTGAGCTTCAAGTCTGCAAAAAATTTTGTCAGTCGGTGTTCTGCGATGTTGATAGCGTTGATGGTACAAATTTGCGGCAGCAACGGCATTTTTCCGGCATTCAACAAAAATTAAAATCATATCAGTCTTTTCGTTATTTGAATACATCTTCTAATAAATGAATAGAATTGGACAATAAACGTCAAGATTAATGACTAGGATGTT